>VYXD01005563.1:293065-317361 GCA_013397195.1 Hylia prasina | reverse complement strand
AAAAAACCCCAAAAAACCCAAAAAAATAACTCTGGATGCTTAGCTTCATGACTGGCAACTGCGACTATTTTAAAATTTACTTTGTGTTTTTGCAAAAATGAAACCAAATTTATCTCAGCACAAAAAGGAAACTTACAAACAAGTCCTCTCTTTTTCCTTATTTCTTTGAGTCATTGGCTTGAATGTCTCCCAAGGGATTTTTTGATTGAAGTCTTCAAATTACTTTCTGATGGTTTGACCTGCTTGTGCCACGGCTGCACAGTAAGAGTAGAGACAAAGGGGAAATCCAAGGGTGTAGACATTCACTTTAGAGACACTCACATGACTACTGCATCTCTGAAAATATTAATGTTTGGAAAGTTTACTCCACATTTATTTTAACAGCTAGAAGTCCATTTATTTTGTTTAGTTCAGTTTTTAATTAAATTTTAGGTTCTTTAAAAACAGATCATTATTTCATTTATTATATGAATCAGGATAATTTTCATTCACTTTTTCCCATTTTCATGCACCTACTCGCCATCCTCATCACAGTTAATGTCCTGATATATTTTTAAAAGAACCCTTGGGCATCTTTATGCTCATTTATTTTTTACTCCTGTTCATTTTTGCGTTGTTTTTTTTTTTTCACAATTGAACTTACTGTGAGATACCAGATTAATCTTGTATGTCTGAGCAGCTATTGTGGTGCTATTGGCTGATTCTGGATACCATAAGTAAGATTGGTTTTAATTCAGAAATTTATAAGTCTTAAGTAGTAACATTGTTCTTTGTGCTCTCTTCTAGGTAGAACTTGCCAGAGTAAATGTAAAGCTCTAGCTCTATGTTTTAATTTATTTAAGGCCCCTTTCTGGCTAAGTGAGTGAAGTAGGAAATTCTAGGTCATGATTAATCTTATTGATTAGCTAAAGTAGGCCAGAAGAATAGAAGTCTAGAAATGTCTCATTTTCTCCTTTGAGCGTAGAAGGAGCCAATGAGAGTCAGCATAATTTTAAATATTTTTTTTCTTATGGACATTTAAATGTAGGTTAGAAGAATCTTGCCAGAGATGAGAAGGTAAAAATTACTTGGAAGCAATGAAGTCTGTGTAGGTGTTTTGTTTCATTTTTTAAATTCTCTTTGGAATTAGAGGGAAGTTATTTGAGTTAAGAATATTTAGTGACGCACCAGAAAGGAGTACTTAGGCAGGTTATAAAATATCCCAGTTACTGGAGGATTTCATGACAGGGTAGACAAATATTTATTCAGAATAAATTGAGGGACAGATAAAGCAAAAGCTTCTTATAATTCAGATAAGGTATATAAGGGAAAGATGAGAAAAATATGTGGGCATGTGTGGGCACATTTACACTGGCATAAGGGGCAAGATACACATATTTCTGCTATTCTTGCCTTGTGACATGAGAGTAAAAAGAGTGGGAAAATGATGATCATCTCTTCACACATTGGATACAATGAAATATTTTCTTATACTGGGTATGAGGAACACCACATTATTTTCTACATTCTTGAGTAGATCTTCCTTTCTAATACACTTAAAGTTCCCCAGGGAGCCAATATGTTGAACAAACAAAAACATCTTGAAAATGGAGACAACATGAATCTCATAATCTACTCACCATCCTACACTTCTCGGTTGAAGAAAATACTAAATTTTATCCCTGAAGAAACTAGGACATCCTGAAACTTCTTTCTATTATGATCTCAAAGCTGTAGCGTGGGTGTGAGGGAAGGAAGAAATTATTTGGGATTTAGGTAAGTATCAGAAACAGGGAGGCTATGAGACAGTCCTGATGGGGTGTTCAATGGCAAACTGGACTATACTGCACCTTCTGCCTAATCACTCAGCCAAAATACCTATAAGCACCTATAGTACAGAAAATCTACAGAAAATAATGGAAACGGAGGGATAGTTTGTAAAGAGGTTATAAATTGGTTTGTGTTTGCCAGTTTAAGGTCTTCACTTTGGGATTACACAGAGCAAATGATTTTTCTCAGCCCTAGTTTAGTAATTTTTGAAGTGGTGACAGGATAGCAGGAAGGGGATAAGGCAAACTTTGTGAGATAATAAGTGCTACAAGGACTTTGGGAAAAAAGGACATAAAAGAAATTTTAAATGTGAACATTCCAGTGAGAACCAGAAAAAGACATAAAAGATACTACCTCCCAGTCTTCTTTCCAGCTGAAGGTTTGAAGAGAGAGAAAAATATTTTCTTAGCACTATTTCTTGGTTGTGTCTGTGAGTTTATAGGAACTTGTCACACTACCCAATATATAATACCAAGATTCACAGATATTTCATGTGCTTTATGAAGTATTTGTCTTCTGTAGAGAATGATTCAATTTTTCAGTTTCAGAGCTACTTTGCTAAAATTTGTTGCCAGTTGAAACCAGGTATCTCCTGAGAAATTATTTTAAGCAAACAATGGCAACGGACAAAATATCAACAAAAATAGAATCAGTAAAAGCAGACTCTGCATGCTCTGCAAAATACTTGTCCTTTTAGGTAATAAAAGAATCCCAGCCATGAATTCCTCTGGCTCCAATTCCTTTCTAAGTTTCCTTTTGCCTTTGTATGCTTTTTTTCCTTCCCCTGTGATTGTTCCCTACATGTAGCTGTTGAAGGTATTTTAAGTAGAGACAGAGATTGCCTGTGGCACTGACTAAATGAGACTGTCACATAGGAAGGTTGTAAATGCACACAAATAATAAAGAAAAGTCTAGGACTTTGGCTACCACCACCTGCTCATAATAAGCTCTCATGGCCTCTGGCAAAGCAAGAAACTGAAGATGAAACAATACTTTCAATTGCATAAGGGGGTTGTTTTTCCTGGGTGGTACTATGCAAAAGGTGTGTCACAGGAATCATTGTGGGGGTGGGTGGAGAAAAGACATCATGGGAATTCTGGTCACTGTGAAATCTCATTGATAAAAGCCGAAGAGTCTGTGAAGAACGCTCAAAAAAAAGTGCAAGCATTTGCTCCATTTACAACTGAATGGTTCAGTTTCCTGGTCCAGGGCTGGATGGAAGAACAGGGCACTTTCAGCAGTGTGGATGGAGACAGAATGACTTTGTTCCTTCATCTGTGGGTACAGCTCAGACCTCTTGGTATAAGGATGGGCTGCTTGCTCATGAGAAAAAGAATGGCCAGAGGAGTATCAAAACATTTACGAATGAAAAACAGGCAACATACATAAATTGTTATTATCATTGATCAGTCCTTACAAGTCTCCCTTCTTCTACCATATGATATTTGTCCTGCCCAACTGGACACTATCTCATCCCTGAGACATTTCAGTAGCTCTGCCCTATTTATGTCATACCAGATGCAGATTTTTTCATTGACCACAGCTGTCTGGTCCAGAGTTTACATCTAACTCTCTCTTCTTAAGGAAACACATAATTTAATGCTTGATGAACAGTTTGAGATTTCTTTTGTCAATCAGATTTCTTAATCTGAGAACGCTTGCTGTGGTAAGCAAACCTATACAGTAGCATTGTGATCAAACAGCAAAAAACTGGACCTCCTTGGTCAGCAGTCTAATGTCAAGAATCAAACCCACAATTCCTAATCACACAAGATTGCCATCTTCCAACATGTGTTTTCTAACTAGAGAATTAAGCTTTTTTGTATGGGCATGTACATAGACAACAGTCATTGGTAGCACTCTATGCAAAACACATTACGTGTCTTTTGATGGTGCTTTTGAACATTTTCCTCCATAAAGCGTCATTGGAGTCTTGCATAGAGCTGTTCTAGTCCTTAGAGGATCTTGTTGATTAGATTGTTGTCCAACTATTTGAGAGTCACATTTTCAAAGTATTTTTCAGATATTAGCAGTTTGGTTTAGCATAATCATTAAATGAGGGCAACAGGACATTATTATTGTTCAAAGACTACTCTTATCAGAAATGTCAGGATGAGGACAACAATAGTATCTGAAGCATGTTTATAAACCATATTTTGGCTCTTCAGACTTGACTTGTCATAAGTTGAAATACCTGACACTGATACCAGAAAACTGTGTGTCTCTTTAAGCTTCTTACCTGGCAGAACTTTCCCCAAAAGAAGTGTAGCTATGTCAGAAACTGCAAGGGTGGGCTTGAGCTCCCCAGCCATCTGAGGGCTGCCTCAGCTGAACAGCAAACAGCTCCAGATCTGTTTTCCAAGGGGCACCACATGTCTGTGACCAAACTCAAGTGGGAAACAACTTGGTTGAGGGTGTCTGAAACCTGGTCTCATAACAACAGAGGCATGTCCTGCCAGATGCCTGCTGGGCTCCTGAATGGTGGGGGAAATCAAAAAAAAGGTAAATAAATACACTCCCCAAAGCTATAAATTCATGGCTCAAAAAGGAGCTGTCGGTCATAGCTGATTGAGCACCTCTTCATAGAACAAACTCTCCCACTTTCCTGACATGGTTTGATGAACAGTGAAATAGCTAACAGTCCTGACATTTATGGATTCTCTGGAAGTACACTTGCCAGACCATACTGCCTCATGGTGGACCAGGTCACACCTTCGCTGTCACTTCTACTTAAAAGTCTGTAGAGCATTGGAATGGGAAGATTTTACAAAATTAAAGAGAATTAATGATAATTTTGAGTGCCTCTGGTAGAAATATTTTATACATGTCCATATATACGCAGTGGAGTTCTGTTATAAGAGGAGAGGAAATGCTTTTTTCTTTTTTCTTTATATATCTTGGCCAGAGATGAATTCTCTTTGTTCAGAATTCTTCTGTAATCACATAAAAATATGAGACATTAAGAATCAAAAAGGTTCAAATTCCTATGTTTAATAATCTTAAATATCTGATGAGGAAAGCAAAACAAACAACAAGATAAAATAGAAATAATTGGTACCTAAACTGAAAAAGTGTGTATGTGTATGTGACCAAGAGAAACAGAAATCTTTAATGAGCACACAGCTGTTCACTCCTAGCCCAATAGTTAATTCTGCCCTTAAATCTCTGAATCAATATTGTTCTTTCCATAGTGAGCCTAGTAACTCTGGAAATAACTCCCTTAACTCTGCTTCTCATGTAGCTTCTGGGATTCCTTAACATCTTTCCTAAGGCTGGAATGCTGTTCTGTGTCTCAGTTCTCACTCTGCTTTTTTAGTCTCTCCATTTGAGCTGGGTTGTTAAGGACCTCTCCTATTGCTGTCAGACAGACAGATGATAGAGAACAAGCGTCATAATCCTAGTTTCTTCTGTATTGTTCCTTTTTTCCTGTCAATGGAAGAAGGGAAGTGAGCTCATGTACTCTTTGTAACATCTCAGATTCTTCCCCAGTTCTTCCCCAGAGGTGTATTTTAAAAAAATAATTTTTTTTTCAAACCAGAGAGAAAGCAGCTTCTTCGGATGACACAACTGGAATGCATAATCTCCAAAAAGGAAGATTATATTGTGAGGATTGAATTCCTTTGTCTGTGCTTCTTAAGCACTGAAAATGATCAGCACATTCCTGTGTGGGTACAGGCAGTTCTCTATTAACTTAAACCTCTGTTTTCAGAGCTGTAGTATCAGACCTTTTGTAAAACATGCTAATTTTCAAGTATGGCCATTCAGGAAGCTATTGTTGGCTTGCTGATTTTTTTTTTTTTTAATTAATAATATGGGATGATAATCCTTTTAACTGCACATTTTGTGGTGATACTTACCCTTAACATCTGGAAAAATGGACACCTGATAATGCTGTTCTGCATCACTATTTGTGAAAGACAAAGTGGGTCAATCACTGCAGTGAAAACAGTGTTCACCTGACCAGACACTCTGATTAAACCTGATGATTAAGCAGATGTATATTCTCTAGTGTCCTCTTAAAACCTTCATGAGATCTCAATGTCTTCTTTTTCAAACAGAATTTTAAAGTAAAACCAGTATAATTTAGAAACAGAAGAAATAATTCATAGTCTTAGTTTATGTTGTGCCCACTACAAACAAGCTGATATTCTAGTTATTTAATACGTGTTCAGTACAAAATGGAAAGTTTTTATTTAAATGACCATGTAACCATATTGCAGTCAAACATAGAAATAAACCTTTAAACACTGCATAAATCTTCTTTTAACTGTTAATTTTTGTAATTGTTCACTGAAATCTGTGGAATTTTAGTCACCAGTTAAAAAGCCCTTTGTCCTTGGTCATTCAATATACCCAGAGACACAGCACTGCACAGGGATAAACCAGATCACTGTAGGTTTGGATGCTTTTAAACTATATTGCAAAATCTGTCTATTAAGTTTTATGTCATCACAAACTAATGTGGAGAGCCTCAACTCATAAATGAAAATGTCCAGTGGTTGTTCAGATTTATTTTGAAAACTTACAAGGATTTTCAGCAGAGCACTAAAAGTAAAATATGAACTGCATTTTGAAGCTTGTGTTTTGAAAGCGCATTGTGTATTAATATTTAATTTCTAATATAACAGTTCTAAAATCTATATTTATATAAAGCAGTAGGGGTTACAGTATAATAAAGAACTATGATATGTTTTTAATAAAGACTATTTTTACACATGAAGTTTTGGGCACACTTAAGGTATCACAATGCACATAGAGTTTTATGCCTCCAAAAAATGGACAGCATTTTGTTTAAAAGGACGTATACGTGGATCATTGACTCAATTCCTGAAAATGTGCTCATACATTTCTGAGCATATATTTTACCACAATAATTTGCATCAAAAACTAAACAGAAAAATACAGGTTTTATTATCAGGGAAGAAAAAGTCAATAAACAGAATATAGGGTGGCTCAATGGGCAACTAAAATTGGTTTTGATATTAATTTAATTATTGCACCACTGAATGTTTCAATTGCCTTGAGCATAATTTTTCTCTTGCCTTCAATATTCCTTATATTTACTAATGAAATATAGGGTATACCAATTACAGGAGCTAAATTATTTATGAAATTCCATTTATTACATAAATATTTGTTCATCTTTGTTATTTTTAATGTTAATTTCCTTAACCAAGTTAACTCTATGATAACAAAGCATTTATAGGATCAGGAGTGAAATTTTTGTTTGAATATAATTTCTTAAGAGTCCCACAGACTTTTGTTTCAAATAACATAATGCATTTTTTTCAGCTAAATTCCTAGTTTGCATGATTTTTACAAGTTATGTATTGCAACAACTCAAAAAATTATTAAAATTATAAAAATTGAAAAATTCATCTAAAATTTACTTTTCAATTTTGCAAAACTCACAATTCTTGACACGCCCTTTAGATTCCCTCTCAAAAGTAACAAATTTTCCAAAAATATGTGGGAGAGTACAAAAGGATGCATTGCTATATATTTTATTTTCTGAAACAGCTGACCTGTGAGTTGGCATTCATATTATTGACACCTACAATTAGGTGTCTGCATGGGGATATTTCCTTTTTTTGTTTGTTTTGTTTGTTTTGTTGGTTGTTTGGGTTTTTTTAGTCCAAAATATGACGACATATTGAAATAAACATGTTTGAGAGGAAAGGATAGGTTTAGATAATTGTTTTTTCTTTAAAAAATTGTCAGAGGAAATCTCTATAGGTAATTTACAAGTAGCAGAGAGAGCTGATGAGCTGAGTTCTTTTCTGCATCTGTGTTCATAAACATCTAAAAATTCAGAATTTTTTTTCCCACAGTGTCAGCCAAAGAAAATGTCATGACAAATTAAAGTGACTGAACTATAAATGACATGTGAGAAGATTCCAGGTCTAGCTAAAATCTGACCTGTCTCTTCCATCCATAGCAAAAGTAAGAGGTTGGATGATGAAATTTTACTCTTTCTTCTTCACCCACAGTGGAGATGAGATCATCTGTAGTGGATGATTCACCTCCCAGCTTCAAAAAATTCTGAATTTTAAGAACTTCTTTTTATATCCGAGTGATCTGATCAGGAAATCACCTATCTAGAGGCCATCCTGACACCATTCTGTAGTGAACCCCACTCTGGGTGGCCACAAAGAAGAGGACACAGGCTGACCTTCTTCTTTGTCAGATGAAATTTGGGCACATTGATCTGGCTGAACTACAGAGAGCACCTTGCCCTTCTGGGTCATTGTCATCATCATGAATTTCAAACATGCCAAGGGTCAGTCTAATGCCCTGAAACTGGAAAAAAACCCGAGACTGTAGTTAATATTACATTTTCTTTTAAAAAATGAGTAATTTCATATTCTCTGTGTGTTTCTAAGCTATCTGTCATTATACATCTACAAAGAATTCCTTGAAAATCAATTCTACAATAAGAGTGTATGAAATTTCAATGAAATTTTTTGTTGGTAGGGTATGGTTTACTGGATTTTTCTTGGCTTTTCTAGCAGGGATTTTAGAAATGATTCAGAGATTACAAAGCAACATAAAAAACAGCTTTGAAAGATGGGATATAGTCCTCACCATCATTTGTATGAACTAATCTCTAATGGCTCTTTGGGAAAAAAAAAAACATCAACTGAAGCTTATATTCCATTGCATGTATTAGCAATGACTACTTATTAATCTTATAACCTTTTCTAATTAACAGAGTAAATTCTAAAATGAATACAAATTGAATGTATCCAAGGGTAAAATATATTCAGCTATGGAATGTGCCTTAATGTTTGCTGAAATATCTATGAAGTAAGTGGTGTGTCACAGAAATAATCTGTTCCATTTCTTTTTTATTCACTTTTAGTCAAGAAGAAAAGAAGTGCCAGCAGCTGGCACTTTGCAAGTAGCAATCTTATATATCATCATAGGCATGGACAGGAAAATTGCATTGTTGCTGCTGCTGTTGCTATTGCAGCTGTTGCTATTTACTACCTGCTACAGTTCTTTCTTCCAACTATGTGACCGATGAAAAGTAGAAGAGAAATCTGAAGGGCAATTTTCAATCTAACATCCTAAAGTCATAAGGTGCAATGTACATCCGTAGGATGAATGATGCTTATGAAAAACATGCTACATATAAATTGACACTGTATGGAAACTCTGCTGTACGTGTTTCAACCAACAATTTGTTCCATAAAACCCAGCACAGAGAAAAGTGCATGCAGGAACAATTATCATAAAAAGAGGCACAAAGGCCTGTAGAGATTAAGACATGGTAAAATGGAGAAAAAATACCTACAGTTATGTCCTAGCAAGAATCAAAATGGTAGAGTTAAATGAACAAGAAGCAAAAACTATGAAGAGATTGATTCGAGTTGTAGCAAAGGTTTAAGAGTTTTGGTGTTCAAGGAAGGGAAACACTTTATGTGCAGTCCTTTAGAAGCATCTGGCTCTCTCTCGTTCCACTTTCTATAGGAACCAAAAAGCTGCATTAAACATCCAGCTTTAATTAGACTTTCTTATCCAGGAACCAAACAGAAGTCCTAGAGTACAGGGGATACTTTACTTCAGCTGGAACCTATTTCAGCACTCTCAGCTCTGGAACATTTGTGGGAAAACAGCTCAAATTCGAGGACTCATCTGCAGAACCAGAATTATTATTTTACTGCTATAATTACTTAGGGAAAACAGGAAACATGAACCATATAAGAATAAAAATCAGAACTATTTTTTATTCATATTCCCCATAACAAAAACTCTAAAATATCCATTTAAGACAATTGCATCAACAACTGTGTCAATTCCATGATACATGAAACAAGATAGGCAACAAGAGGCATAAATCTGGGATTAGTAATTATGGGTATATATTTGTCTTTTCAATGCACATTTCTGTGTATAAGAATATATGTGTAAGGCGTACAGGCTTCTTTCAGTGATACCCAGAGACAGAGCAGCAGGCACAAGGTGACACACCAGCGGGTTGGTTCCTTCTGAGCATCAGGATTTTTTTCCTGGGAGTTTGACTGAGCATTGGCACAGATTGCCCGGGGAGATTGTGGACTCTCCATCCTTGGAGATGTTCAAATACCACAGTACCTGGTTCTTAGAAACTGGCTCTAGGTGACTTGGCTTGATGAGGGGGTTGGACCAGATGAACTCTGGAGGTCCCTTCTCATCTCAACTGTTCTGAGATTCTGTGATAGCATCATTAAATCATATATGTTAAAAAATAAAATCTATGACTTAATGAAGTTGTCTGTTTAATTAAGAAAAGTGACTTCTAAAGTAATGCCATAAAGCAAAATTATGACTCCTTTGCAGCTAAGTAAGCTTAGCCCAGAGACATTTTATAGGTGTTAATCTGTGTGGCTGAACATAGTTATTAAATATGTTGAGTCACTTTTCCTCACATCCCCAAAGCCATTTAGATGCTGAAGTTCCATGAACTGAAATTGATGAAATTATTATGAAATTGAAATTAACTGACTTCTAAGTGCCTAAAACTCTCCAAGGTATTTGGTCCTCTCTCTTCAACAGAAAAACATGTCGAACAGGAGACTTCCAGCACTACATGGTTTCCATGGTACAGCTCTTCTTGAGCTGTATAACTGATATTGTGCTCTGCAAAATCACCAAAAAGAAAACTGAATTTAATAGAGTTTTCTCTTACTACAACTCCAAAATGTATACAAATATTACCAAAAAGAATAACTCAAAATTGAAGTGCTGCAGTTGATGTATATACAGTTTTATATTCATATTTTCCTTCAAATAAGGTAACTCCATTATAACTTTCTATGAGTGCTGTAAACAAAAAATGAGAGCTGCTATAGCAGAAAACATTATATTAGCACAGAAACCAAGGAAGATTAGTGAGAGGTGAGAGCTAAAACAACAAACTATTGATTTTTTACTGCATCTGTCTCCAAAAGGCCACAGGATTCTGAGACTCTTTTGGTGTCTTGTAAATATTATATGGTATGGGTTAGTGTTACCATGATTAGATGAGCAAATCCATGCAGACCAATATTCATAACTATTGAAAAATTCATAAAAAAGATTTAATTGGTGCTTTTAAAGTCATCTCCACACATTTACAGTCGATATGCATTCATCAGAAGCTTTCCTTGAGTTTTATTGCAAGTTAGTATACTGCGTCTTATCACCTAGTTTGGGAATACTAGATATATCTGACATAATTAGAGGAATTTCCTCACATCAAGGTTATTTGAGTTATGTATATCTATTATAGAATTCAGTATTTGCTACGTGAAGCAAACAAGGAGACAGAGGTTTGGATGACATGGAAAAAATATCAGACATCTCATAATGTGAGCCCTGTAATTTGCAATTCAAGCACATGTCAAAAATCACATTCATTGCAGATGAGTACTCCCTTGGCTGAAAAAAACCCCAGCAAGAATGAAAAAGAAACAACCCTCCCAATGCACATACCCTCAAGAAAACCCACACAGGGTAGAATGTCTTTGGGAGGGAAATTGAAACATATTAAGTTTTATTTTGAGGAGTACTGACCCCAGATTTTTGTCCCTTTTTTAATAACATGGTGATTGTCAGACATGAAGCCACCATAGTATGAATGCAACCATTCACTATAGCGATCACTTCCTTCTCAGCTAAAACTATGTCAGTCAACATCACATGGCACCAATTTTTTTTTTTACTCATTCCAACAAATCTTCACTATTAGAAAAATCCATTTTCTTATTTGGAGTTCCTTAGAAGGGTTTCTTGTAAAAAAAACCAACAGAATTCGTAGTGAGAAGGAAACATGGCAATGCAGAAAGATCATGTCTCTGCAGTGAATTCTGGTTAGCTCCAGAGGCCATAGGATCCATTGGAAATCTGAGCTGTAACACCACAGGCAACTCCTACCATTCAGCAAATGGATGACACAGGTGTTCAAATTGGACAAAAGCACTGGAAGCATTAGCAATATCCAAGCATTGTGTTTCAGCACACTGTCCCATCTGCAGTCTGCCATCCATTTCTAGGCTACCATTTAAGAGTCTGCATTTTTAAACTCTTCTCATTTTGCTCTGATTTTATATGAAAACTATCTCCTTGTGTATACACACATCACAGTAGCTGTTGTGTACTCAATTGTCTAGTTAGGGACTCCCAGTGACAAACCACGCAACTGAAAGATGAAGCTCCATGCCTCCATCTGTTTGAAAGTTTCTTAACATTCTGTGTATGCTTAGTCCTCTTTACCTGTGGCTTCCTCAATTTGTCATACAAATGCTTCCTTCCTACTGAGATCAAACTTAAAATAAAATTTGCATTCCATGGGTAGTGGTCTCCTCTCAGACACCTGGGAAATGATTCTTCTCTGTCTGGAATCTTTTATCAGAAAATCCAGTTTCTCTCTATGTTAGGGTTAGCAGCAGTGCAATTTTGACTGTCACAACAGTCATCCCAGTGTAATAGGCTGAATGCACCACACTGAAATAAGAAACAATTAGTGATAAAGTTCCCATTCACATAGATTCCATTCCACCCTGTCTTTCTGAGGAAAGGGGAGTTAAAGACAAGCCTGAACTGCTGTACAGGGCTCCTGATCCACCAGTGCTTGGGTTGCCTCCCTTATTGTCTGAATTAATTTTCTTTTGGGGTGAAACTAATGCTGCCATTTTAAGCTCTTATATTTCAGAAAGCATTTTGAGGTGTCTTCCTTAGCAAGTAATTTTTCTTTATTCCCTCCTGGTTATATTTAAGCCAATTCCTACTCCCCCTGTCCTCAATTTCAGGTTTCTTTCATACTTTGATTAACTTGATTGATATACCTTCAAACATAGTATCAAAGTTTTATAAAACAATACAAACCTCCCCTGGAATATATGCCAGGTCAGTTTAGTAGAACATGGTACTTAAAAGTTGCCAATTCTCAGGGTGTGACTACAAGAAATAATGCCATTTGGCTATCTCCTGCTGACCTGCTTGCTCCTTGTGATGGGAAAACGCCAACCTCCTCTACTTTTAAAAGTTTGCCAGTGAGAAATATTTTGGTCTCTCTCCAGTCTGTAGGCGATACATAGTCAATGAAAGGTCTCTTGCAAAGTATTCCTCCTCCACTGTGGAGGTGGCAGACAGGCATGGACATGGGACTGGGTCAGAGGTATCAGCTGATACCTCTTACAAACAGTTGGTAGGGCGACGGAAAAATCCCATCACCTTAAAGCTACTTTCCCTTCCTCCCTCCCATCCCTCTTCTCTGTCACATAGAGTGTCTCTTGAAACATGTGAGGGATGGCTGAAACAGAGAACACTGAAACTTTGGGAAGAGGGAGAGCTAAGAGACTCCTGAATCTGCCTGCTTAGGTATAAAGGTGTCAGAGGGACAGCAAAGCCCCCCCGCCCTTGCCCCTAAATACTGCTGTGCTGGGGAATGTGTCCACAAGTGACCTGCTCCTGGGGAATAAAAAGAAGCACAGGGGAAGGGTTTAATGGCTTGAAACACTAGAAATCACAAGGCTGAAGATTGACTTTTGGGCTGAAAAAGCAGCCTTGCCTCCAGTTACTGATTACCAAAGTGCCAGAGCTGGCAATTCCGGTTGTCCCAGGTAGAACAGGGCTGACTGGTTAGTCTATTTAAAAAACCAAACCAAGACAAACAAACCAGTGAAAAAAACCAACAAAAACTCCAAGCCCTAATCTACAACTTTATCTTATTTATCTGTTTTGTTAAGGCTTTATGGCTGCGTTGAAAAAAGATCTCTCCTTTTGGGGAAATCCTGGCACTGGGTCTGACAGTTCCAGAGTTCCTACTGCTGCTTTTATAAGGGGATGCTGTGCATCATGTTTGAATTAAAGGAGAAAAAAAAACAGTGGCATGTCATGGTGACTTGATTGATGGCAAACAAACTGCTAGTGAGGAGGCAGGAGAATCAAAGCTCTTGCAACACAACACGGAAGATTAATGCTAACTATATTACTATTGATGTGGGCAGTAGATTATACTTAATAAACTGTTTTAAACAGTATCAACAGCCAAAAAAAGTGGATGCAAGGAAGTCACACAGACACACAATGGAATTTCAGATGTTCTTTAAAAGATCACATGTATCATAGTTAAGCAGAATAGTTAGAATTTAATTTGGAAATTCATCTTCATTGTTGCAGTGTTTTTCAGTATTATTTCAGTACTATCTAGCTTTTCAAGGCAAGGATAAAACCACCAGAAACACAGGGAAACATTTCTACCAGAGTCCCTTCTTTCTCATCATTAGGAATCAGTACTGTATCAGATGAACTCCTCCAGCATGAAGAATACAGTTGCTCCCTATCTTGGACCTTTTATGTGAGAGGCTTTGCACACCCCATAAATTCAAAGATATGAATGTGGTAAAAGTACCACATATGATAGAGACTAATTTCTCATCCATATGGTTTTTCTCTGTTTCTGTAATCTGGTTCAAGCATCTGTGTTATCTAACATTGAGCTGAATGGGAGCTATCTGTGCTCTGGCAGTAACAGAGCACCCTACTGAAACATTGACTAGAACAATAATGTGTTTGGAACACTGAAATAATGCATGCTCCAAAACCTTTTAAAAAAAGAACAGACTTCACAGTGGCAGAGGGTAGGGAATAGTCACAGAGCATTAATAAATATCACAAAAAAGGTCACCCTTTAGACAAAACTTTTTATTCCTTGGAAAAGAAAAATCTAAACTGGCTGAAAAACATCTTTTTAAGCAATGTTGAACTGCAGCAGAATGTTATGTTTTACAGCAAAACATAAGGTACCTAACTCTCAGAGTTGTCACAGATAGCTGGGAGTACTTGGTAATTGAAAAATGATCCCCTTCTAGTTATCAGTTGATATATGGATTCATATCCCTGATTGTAGGCATCAGACATACATTCTTCCTTTTATCTTGCAATAATGCTTTCAGGGCATACACAAGACCATTAACCCAGAGAAAACAGATGAATGACAACACTGACTTAGCAGTAAAATTGTTCTTATATTTTCCACTAATGAAAGATAGTGTGTTTTTGTCGAAATTTAAAGTTTTCATTAAAATATGTTCATGTTTTTCTCAAAAAAAAAGGGAAAAAAGTCTAAATTTTTATGATTTAAAAAAAATCTAAATAAAAAAGGAAAAACACAAAAGGAAGAAAAAGGAATAGATCAAGAAAAATAATTTTATGAAAATAGTTACTATTTGAAATAAAATCCAATTAAATTTATTTCATCTGGTTTTCCTCTCTAATTATGCAGCCAAAAGTTTCATCATGCCCCATTTCAGATGAATATTCTGCTTCACTTCAGATAGTTCTTTGAAAATATTGTGATTGCTGGGAACTGTTTGCCACCATGACTGCATATTGCACAGTTTGAATCTAAACTAATGTGGTAAACATTTGAAAAATAATTTAAAATGTATATTCTACTGCTAAAAATCATTACTTTTCAAGTACTACATGACATCACAAAGCTTTCCATCACCTCCTGCAGCTCCAGCCTTTCATAGAAAAATGTTTTGCTGCTACTCTTTAAATGACCATGCTTTTCCATGAAGAAAAGCTACTTATGTTAGGAATATATTTATGTTCCTAGATTCCTAATACATGCAATATAGTGTTATTTGATGTTGTATTTCTTTTATGATATTCCAAAGGGCTCTTCACATGGTGTGACAATGGTATGCCCTTTACCATTCTTATATCTTAAAGAAAGATAGGGGAAATATTTTCATAGGGGATCATAATTATTGGTGAAATCTTAGTAGAATCATTTTTGCCCATTGAAGATGTGGCAAAATGAAGAACATATCTCCAATGTCACCTGTTCTGGCACATTTCAGGAAGCAATTTAACAGCTACTGTGGAAAATATTATCATAAAGGTTAACAGGGTGGAGACCATAACAATTATTTTAATGGAGTTTTAGAAATTCCATTTACATCCTTTTCTATATATTTTTCCAAAGGGTATTCTGAAGGTTTATAAAGAAAACTTAATGATGTGCATGCTTGTGCACAAAGAGATTTTGTGCGTCAGTATTCCAGACCTGAAACCACAACCAAGAAGACCTCTTTGCAAATATGTTAGTTGTTGGTGTGCCTTTAGGGCAAAATAGTTATATTATTTAATCTGGGAGCCATGGCAACATACAGATGCAAGATCAAGTACAGATTGAGTTCAAAGGATCAGGCTGTCAAGAAACATCTTAAATGAACTCAGGTCTGGCATGGATCTCCAGATACATCTATGCAAGTTAAATCAAGGCTTTTTAACTGTCAGTGTTATTAATCTTACTCATACAAGGACACTGAGAAAAAGCTGAGGACAGACAATGTAGTTAAAACTGTAGCAACGCACAATAGCTTCACCACCTGCTTTCAAGGTCTCCTAAAAAATTATTTTAAATAAATTAGATAATTCTTTTCTCATGGAAGTCTCTAAAATCTTTCCTCCAAAATGTTTAGTGTTTAATGACCACCATTAACTGCAAATATTGACTGCAATAATCATGAACCATTTATATTTTCATCATTTACCCCTGAGGGATAAGGAGCCTATGTAGCCAGGGAAACCATGTAGTCCAAGTCGATTTACAAAAACTGACATTCAGAGGACTGATCAAAATTTTCAGTTTTCTATTTAGGGCTGAGATATGACTCACTTCTCCACTTTGATAAAAGCAGCACCTTTGTTGATAGTACTGCTTTGTTTCTCCTGCGCATTTGTTATTTTGTTCTGGTGTTTTGATCATACCTTCAACTCTTTCTTTCTCTCACCATCAACATCTCAGCTGGCAGGTCTTCTCCTCACTCAGCTTGTGGGCTCTAGCCATGCCTATACTGTCCCTTCCTCTGCAGACGCATCCTTTGCTGCCTCCACCTCAACTTTCCCTCTAATGCCAGGTTAGGGAAAGACTTAAAAGTCATCAGTACCACTACACAGCTCTAAGTGTAGCAGGCCTTCCCCTGATTGAAGCATTGCTGAATAAAAGGGTGAGGCAAGGAGAGTAGAGGAGACTTAGGTGAAATCAAATTATTTAAGGGTGTTTTATTAGAGGTATCTACTTCGATGTAGATTCACTTATTTGCATTGGTGTATCTTCTGAAGTAGTGATTAAACCTTTTTCCTAAACCTCATTCCCCCATTTCATTGAATTTTCACTGTGAATATCTTGTGTTAATCACTTCTTAAAGTTAGCAACAGTGTTCATCTCTTCTTCAGAAAATGCTGCTTCTCTTTGATGATGAAAATAGCAAAATTGCAATGGAATAAAGAGTGCATAAACTTGATGGACAGAAAGAGAAAAAAAATACAGAAAACATTTCTGTGAAACTGAAATTTAACTTTCTGCTGAAATCAGGTTACTGACTTCTTAACTTACTGATTTGAGGCACATTTATTCTAATTCATTTCAATTATGCAAAACTAAATGTAAATTAATATTGAAACACAGATAAAAATCCATACTCCTCTGTGATCACTCGGCTTGATTTTCATCTAAGGTGATTAGTAAAAGTTGTAGACAGTCCACTAAAAATTGCATATTATCTCTTCTAAATAATCAGTTACATTGGGTAGGCTTCATAATATGATACTCCTTAAATAGATTAATATGCTTTGAATTTTCTAATTAATGTTGACAAGTACATACCACTTTTGTTAAGGCAATTAATAATGCATAAGATTGGAGAGTCTTCTGCCTCAACTCTGAACTTCTCTTTTTTTCACTATGTTATGTTCCAGAAATATTGACACACTAAAATCTTTAGAAATATCTCTTTCTTTCCTTGTTTTTTCAGAGGGTTCATTGCTAACTTCTCTATTGTGTTTCTCTATGAATTATGAATTGCTAGAAACAGAAACAGGATCACAGCCCATTTCGACAGTTATCTGTCCAGAGGAAAACATCACACTTTGGATATATTGTTTCTTGGATATATTGTATCTTGCTGCATTGTCTGAGGAAGTCAGTGCCAAAAATTCATTAAAAAGTGGAAGGAAATGTATACTTATAGCATTCATGCAGAAAGGTAAGAGAAGTGTGTGAGTCTGAGTCTGAAATTTTGCTAATGTCAAATTACTTTAGTTTTGAATATGGCTGTACTTAAGATTTTGGTGCAGCTAACGTAGATAGAAAGACTTTTTAAATGAGCTTACCCAGCTGCTGGTTTGCAGTTTAACCTTGTAAGCACAAAACTGAACAAGGATTAATTTATGATTCTAAATGATGTTATTCCTTTGGAAGCTACATTTTAAGAGGCTTTAGGATTTTATATAGTAGTAGTAGCAATTTGGCATTATATTTGACATGTTATTTGACAGTACTTAGGATCATGATATTACATGGTAATAGCAGTAGGTAAAGAACAGTTACAGTGAGTAAGAGAAATGAGAATGTACAATTATTGTCTTAGTGATTCATACCAAAACAAACTTACATGTCCCTAAGCACAAATGTGGTTTAAACAGAATCAGAAACGTGTATATATTACATTTTCATTCTGGGATCATAGAATCTATTCCAACAAATCTGAATTAATTTTTATTAATGTCTTTCATTGAAAAACAAATCGCCCCAAAAAACAACCCCACCTGACAGCTTGCTCTTTTTTGGCAGACCTGCTGAGAGTGCACTCAGGCCTGGACTCAAGTCCATGATGTCAATAAAGCTGTTAAACAGAGCTGGTCTGAACACCAGGCCCTGAGGAACACCACTTGACATGGGTCTCCGCCTGGACACTGAGCCATTGACCACAACTCTTTGAGGGAAACCATCCATATCCTTGTCTGCCAAGTGATCCAGCTATCAAATCCACATCTCTCCTGTATGGAAACCAGGATGTTGTGGGGGACAGCCTCAAATGTTTTGCACAAGTCCTGGTAGATGACATCAGTCACTACTCCCTCAAGCACCAATGATGTAACCCTGTCCTAGGCGCCGCCAAACTTGTCAGACGGGATTTGCCCTTAGCCAAGACCTCAGCTGTCGCCAATCACCTCCTTAATTTCCATGTGCCCTAGCATAGTTTCCAGGAAGATCTGCTCCATGAATTTGCTAGGCACAAAGGTGAGACTGGGTGATCTGTAGTTCCCTGTGTCTTCCTTTTTACCCTTTTTTAAAATGGGGGTTATGTTCCCCCTTTTCCAATCAGTGGACACTTCACCAGACTGCCATAACTTCTCAAACACACTTCCAAGTATTCATCACTATACAATATACATCCAAGTATAAGCAGAGCTGGTGTACATTTTTTTATATATCTTTCTGTGGTTACTTGAAAAATTAATATAGTTTGTACTTGAATCCATTTTTCCTGGTTGTTAGTTTATTTGACGTCCTTTCAACAGCATTTTATATCTGTGGAGTCATAAGCCAATGTAACAGTAGCTAATGCTGTGCTTAGCTCATTTCTATCTCCAAGTGTAAAATGTTTCTTTCAACTCTCATTTAAATATTTTTGTCCTGTTTTAACAATGGAATCCAACTCGTTTAGTGCTGCTTCTTGTGACCATGTAAAAAGGTACATTTTATAACTGGATAGTAGTTGACCATCAATTTATCCTCTCAGAATGCTTTTCATTGTTCTGTTAGCTTTTTATTCCTTTTTATCCAGTACATTCTACATCATGATCTTTATGGTAAACAGTATCCTAGTAACAGAAGTAATTGGCTGTAGAGCTCAGAAAAAATATTAACTTGCATTGCATTTTCAAAAAAAAGCAAGGCTGGAGGCAAGCTTACAAATATCTGATGGACATAGCTAAAACTATAGAATGGGAAAGGTTGGAAACACCTGTCAATTAAACATGCAAAATGTTTTTGGTTTAGAGTAAATTAAAGATATTGACAGTAAAAGCAAAGTATTATACATTACTTAATCTTATCTTCAATGGTCTCAATCAGCAAAATTCCTGAACATAGTGGAAACTGCAAACCTTGTTTAAATGCCCTACTGAACTAGGATCTTTCTGCTTGTATTCTTACAAGGTATGTGTTTAGTCATGTGATAATACAGAATACAAAGAAATAAAACCCATTAAGGCGCTGCAACGAGTTTTATACCTAATATAATGCAGCGTAAACATTTTTAACTTAAGAAACAAACTGTAAAAAATGCCTAGCAGATGGAGCCCTAAAATATTTTTTTCATGCATAATTCAGTGCAGTTTATGTGTTTGCTTGGCTGCAAAGTATTTCTAAAGATACAAGAAGATGGAAAATGTGTCACATGCATATAACAATGTAAATGTTTTAACACTTAAACATCCACCATAATAGACATTGAAAGCTGTATTTTAAATGTCATGAATTTTTTCCAGAAGTTCAGCAGTATCCTTCAATTCAAGTCCCTTCAAAACAATCATAATTGATATTAAAAGAAAATGTAAATTGGAAAAGATCTTAAGTTACTCTTACCAAAACTCTATTCTGAGTGAAATATCTCACCACAGTAAAATAATTAAAGTGGCATAAAAATGACTAATATGGTCTTAAAAACAAATTGTCTGACCTGTATAATGATGATATTTCTTTTAAATACTACCAATAAGATGTTTCTTCTCTTACCTGCAGAGCATCATAGAGACAAAAAGAACTGAAGATCCATGCAAATAAATCCCAAGGAAGCAAACAAATAAACAAAGACATTTATCCTTTTTAAAAAGTGCTTTCAGTGAAAAATAGGCATTTGGTCGGAAAATTCCGACTATGACGATCCATTTTAAATTTCATACATGCCTCCCTACTTTAAAAATATTTCAAATATATCAGGAGAAAAAAGTAGGATTCTAGTCTCTAAAAAAAGGTGTCATGGGATTTTATTAAATGTTTAAAATGTTTAATGTTTAAATGTTTAAGCTGTTTAAGCAGTATCCCATGTAATTTTTTTTGTTTTATTTAAGAAAAAGAAAAAGAAAAAAAAAAAAAGAAGGAAAAAAAAAGAAAAAAGAGAGAGAACATTATTAGAAATGACTAATAGACTCTTTGCAAAGCCACACAAGCTACAATTGACCCATCTCATTTTTGTCTGTCCTGGGTAGAAATGGAGACAAACTCAGGTATAGGTATCTTCATCATTTCACTTAAATATATCTCAGGCCTAGAGATTTCTACCTACAGTGGTTTCTAAATTCTTCTGCAGGCAGGGAATACATCCTCCCTATGTCATCTGAGTACTCTGATCCTACTTTCAGAGCACTACTGGCAGTGTGAGAATGAGGTCCTTTCTGCACAAGGACAGTATTTCTAAGCCTGGGATCAAAGAAGACAGATAATACTTTCAAGCCTTCCCTCCTCGACATTTTCCTAGATGGGACATGCAGCTAAAACAAAGCATTCCTAAGCACCTGGCTGGGTGTGAAAAGAGGGTGGGCAAGGAGAACTACACTGTACTTTCTGCCTTTTTTTGTACGAGCTTTTCCTGTCTGAAGCAGAGACTTCTACCCTCACTGAGTCAGGTAATAACGGAGACAGAAAGTGACTTCATAGCCATAAGGTACATCCCTCTCTGCTCCAGAGGCAATATGTGTACCTCAAGTGATTAAAAACACTTAATCAGCCTTGAAGTTTCATAGTAAAGCTGTCATCACAGCCCAAGTGAGTGTCCTTACCGCTAGGGAATTTTACCCTCTTCTCTGGATTTAAATTTTTTTACCATTCAGTGGCACAGTTTCAATCAGATGATGAAGAGCTATATTTTTCATTCCCAGCCTGTACACTTTCCTACATCTTGATTTCTACATTCCCCAAAATGGGTCTGGAGAGCAATAGGAAGAACACAGGAGATAGCTGAAACCAGCCAGGTTTAATATGTGAAGATGGAGACTCTCTACATAGCCTGGTACTGAGTGCTTAAAAGCTGTGTCAGCAGCATTCATTTAGTATACATTACTGCAGCTGCTGGAGCTCTAGCTTTCATTATTGTCATTAATCCAGAAAGGGCAGAGTGCTTAGCTGCTGGGGTTGGTCGTTTGTGGCTGAATTTTCTTGAAAGATAATCTAAGAGGGTTGTGATTTGGTAGCATAAACCTTAGTATCAGAGGATTTCCATTTATTTTTGGTAAATATCATAGAGGAGAAGGACGGGGTATGAGGCAGCTTGTTGTGCAGAATAATATACTTTTTAAAAGCTTAGCCTGTGATGACACATCACTGAATGACTGTTTCTCACGAGTATCAGACAGAGAGGTGTAAGGATCTAAAACTCCTATTCTAACAATCTCCCTGAAGTTGAAACAGTCATCAGGACAGTGGCATTAATCAGTTACTCCCCATGCATTGCATATGACAATGCAAGGTTGACACTTACAAACCAATCAGCACATTTTCCTAAATCTAAGTATTTAGGCTGCTTGGCTGGAGGAGTTATAAAAGATAACATTAAGGGAAAATGAAAAAATATTTCACACATAGCACCAACTTTAAGTATTAATTTTATCACTAACAGCACAGGCAAACTCTTCTTAAATTTGGGGATTTTTTCTTCATTACTTTGTTTTTCATTTGTGAGCAAGGAAGACCATATCAAGCCAAAGTCTTGCAGCCCAACTTGAGGCCATAAGGCTTTTGAGATGATTTGTATCTAATCTTTTGTAAAAAATATTGCTACCCAAAGCGACTTCATATAAAATTTTCTTAAAATAAGTATCACAATGAAGAGCTCTGCCTTATAATTTAAACTATTTCACAGTATTTTTCACATAAATTAGGTACAGTAGAATATTGTCTGCATAAAAAGGCTTTATTATTGGATAATGGATATTATTGGATATTAACACTGAAATAAAAAGTGTTGGAGGGCTTTTATAACTGAGCTGACCCCCACATGCCAAATTTGTTATCTTCAAATATAGCTTTATAGGTATATAAATAACGAAAATAGGTATATAAATAAGGTATAAATAAGGAAAGTACCTGCAACATTATTTTCTAATAGATAAGACTAACATTAATCTACATAGGGAACCTACCATGATTTATATTAAAGAAATGTCTTTTAGGCATTCAGGAGATGCTGCATAAGCGTTGCAAAGCCTATAATTCATATCTTCCAAGTTCAGAAATGTTTCATAACCTTGACAGTGCAATTAGAGATAATCAAGCCAGTCTTTATCTCATTAACCAGTACAGCATAAACTCCAGTGGGAGGCTGGAATTTAGCATCTTCCATATGTATAAGAACCCTTCAGTTGCTGTGCCTTGTGTTGGCACAATCTCATTGCTCTCAGTACCCAACCCACAAGTTAAAGTTATTGTGGGGAGGTCTTGAGAAAAATTTGCAATATCTTTTTTTTTGCTGTACATGTGAAGTGTTGGGCAGATTCTTATTAGTTTTGATGTAAATAAAAGCTACCAAGAAGAGCATGGAAAAGTCATATGATCTGCCAGGGTGTTTCCAGGACTCTGAATTATTTGCAGTTTTAGCAGCCTGTAAACTGCGAGTCCCTAGAGCCTGGCTCAGGTCTTCTGGTCCTGCAGCAAAAAAAGTTGTGAGACTGTTCCTGCCTTAGAGTGTCAGACTAAGATCTGTCACCTCATGTATGATGATTCAGGAGAAGTCTGCTTAGTATAATTATTCAGAGGCAAGGGGTCCTGCATCCTGCGGGTTCCAAACTAATCTCCACCTGACATCCTGACACAGAAGGGACCCTATTGCAGAACACATGACAGTCCAGCTGGCCACATAGGGGACCTCATCCCTGCTGGTCAACTGCAGTCCCTGAAAAACACAGAGGAACCAGAAATTTCACAGAATCATAGAATATTCTTAGCTGGAAGGGACCCAGAAAGATTATTAAGTCCACTTCTTAAGTGAATGGCCCCTGTGGGGATTGAACCCTGAACCCTGGTGTTATTAGTACTGCTCTCTAACCAATTTAACCAACTGAGCTAATCTTGGGGTCAATTTCCAGATCTCTGTCTTCGGATGGGAGATAACCTCCAGACACTTCCTGGTGGTTGCCAGTGCAGAGCTTTGCCTAAGCCTTTCCTCCTGCCCACATGCCTGGCCACACCGCTGGTAGTGTCTATGGCCCGCCTCTTGCTCCATACTGTATATTTTGGATGCTGCACAGGCAATGCCAGAAGAAAGGGAGATGACGGAAAAGATTAAAAGATCCGTCTTCAGCACAGAACTATTATGTTCTAATGCAGTAAGGTATGTCAAAAATGTAAATTAAAACAATTTTTAATAAACATACCTTAATAGAAAATATGATTTTTGTAGCTATGCTTGCATTCTTGTTCTTTCTTTTTCCATTTTTTCCTGTATCAAGTGATGTCTTAAGTGATTTTTTTTTACATTGTCCACATATCCGAACACCCAGATCTCACATTAGTACAATGTGAAATAAACAATTCCTGGCAAGTGATGATTCTCACTGAGCTGTGAACTATATGGACTGGATTTGGATTCTCTTAGTACTCTGCAAAGTTTCAGTTGGATTTAAGTGATCTGACACCTCTCTCCAAAGCTCCTATTTCCCTTTTCTTT
>VYXD01005563.1:247373-293059 GCA_013397195.1 Hylia prasina | reverse complement strand
GTCCCTATTTCTCTTTTCTTTTTTTCTTTTTTTTTTTTTTTCCTTATTTTTCTGACCATAATTGGAGGCAAGTCAGGACATCTCTATTTTTAAGAGATGAGAACCTGCAGCATCCAGTCCCTGAGGGAAAAACATTATTTATTATTCCACATAGTTTCCTGACTGCTAAAAAAAAGAATAAATAAAATTATAAAAATGTGACTTATAACTTCCTCAGAATCCCAAGTGTGTATCTTTCTTAGCCATCTATTATTCTCTCTCCTCCAGATCACAATCCCACATGCACTAAACTACACACAGAACCCGTCTGCAAAACTCAAGTTAAGGGTATCACACACCCCCTCGTATAGGGGGATCATATACATCCTAGTTTTGCAGCTTTTAAATTGTATTGTCTATAGAGAAGGTACCAGAAAGTTCACCTTTACCAGCTTACCACTTTTAGCATTTTCTGGTCTTTCAGTATTCCCAGCAGTTAGAGAAATACTGTTTTCCTTTCCTGAGTGCAGCAGAGGAGCTGAGCAATGAGTTAAAGACTTGCTCTGGGCTGTACAGGGACTCTGTCACAAATTAGGATATGATACTGTTAAATAATACTGTAGAGGAATAAACTACCCTCTGAAGCTGAACTCCCAGTTTCAAGTAACATATTCTACAAACAGGCACCATGTTACAAGAGCAGTGCTCATTAAATGATAGATTGAAAGTCAGTTTCCAAGTATCAGAGGAGCACATTCTCCTTGAGCCTTCCTTGTTAGTTAGTTGTGAATCATGTATATCCCATCAATAACCTATTGTTAAAAACAAAATTTTCCTTGTTAGATCAGGCAGTACCATTACACAAATGTTACACGGTCCTTTAAACTTTATTTTGCAAATAAACAAGACTACTTTAATTACCCTGATCTGACATGTCATCTTCAGAACAAAAGGTGTAGTACTGAAAGGTATAATACATTTGCAATACAGGAAAGGTTTATTTTAGGTACTAAATGAAATGGTATTAGCATAGAGTTTGAAAAATACTGCCCTGTTCTTCACAGAATCTTGCTTGAAGGAGCAATTGTAAGAATGGATATCAGATTCTACTGCTTATGTCAAAGTATTAAATGTTGTACTAAAATATATTTTGGAAAATATGAAGTTTGTGCCACAAACAAGAAATATTTTATACTATTTGGGGCATCTCAGGTATGTTTTAATTATTTATATTTCATAATGCAAAGTTAACTCTTGTTGGATCTTAAATAAGCAGGAGGTTTTCAGATTCAAGGAGCCCCACAAATCAAATTTTTGACAAAGACTGTTTTCATTTTCTGATTGATTAGGGCAAAATAGCCATTACAATCAATATGACAAGCAAACAGGACTGAGTGGTAAAGAAATAGATGGAAAAGTATTTCAGGGGTGCAGATGATTTGAGAAAGGAGATTAGAAAGATGGCATCAAAAGCCAAGGAAGGTATGAAAGAAACATCATGTTCAGGCAGGAAGAAATCAGAGCAGTAGAAAAGTCATCATTTTTGATACTTTGATCAAGCAGAACAACTGTTGTGCCTAGCAGAACAAAGAATTGTTGCACCTGCAGAAAGACAGAAAAAGAAATAATAGCAACACAGCATCTTCCTGATAAAAAAAAGTTGATGTGGGTGTCCTTGAGAATATGAATTGAAATCTCTGTAAAGGTTACAAACCAGAAACTGTGGAAACAAAGTAGATCTAATGACACCAAACCCCTTGGCTGAGTTAGCACTGTATACTGATACTGAACACACAACATATTTTTTCCTGTTTTCTTCAGGAATGCTTGTTTGAAAAGCTTTTGTGTACTCTGCGGCAGAGCTGTGGGAATTGGAAAGAGCATCCCTCCACAAGGGTGCTCTGGCAATCTGGCCACAGCCTGGGCTGCCCTTTGGCTGCAAGGAGGGACATGCTGGCACCAGTGCTGTGCCCCAAGGGGTTCTAGGGCCACATGGTGAGGACCAAAAATTTGGGATGTACAGATCCTGCCATAATGTCGAAAGGCAGCCACTCTCATGGAAGAATATTTTATTCAAATGAAAGGCATATTTGTTCCTAAGGTTATGTAGTACATTCAGTGATAAATACTGGTCACAGGGCTTTGCCTCCTACAGAGTTTGCTGAGGACATAATTAAGATCATGAACACAAGGTGAAACATCAAAAATAGGGCTTCAAGGAAAACACATTTCCCAGGGCAGGCTTCTGGGTATTGTGGAGAAAGAAATTTTGAATGAAACTGTAACGGAAAAATCAAATAAAGCCTAGGTTTACAGACAGAGAAATGCACCATTTATCACAATATATTTTTAAAGGAAAGGCTTCAACAGCTCACAAGAAGTGGGTCACAATCTTAATGCTGGCTGAAGCTACCGTATTACTATCATCACAGATCACTTTTGCCCCAAACAGGTTTTAATACATTGTAATGTGGGAATTAACAGCTGCTTTCTGATAAGGAGCAAGTCACCTTCTATTATCAGGCATCAAATCATTTTAGTATTTTGCTGATATCTTCTTCTCATCTGCAATATGCCAAAGAAAATAGTTTGTCTGCCTGTAGAGTGGAAAGAAAATGTGCCTGAATAAGACAGAGATAAAAATGGATACAAAAATTAGCCCTCGAGGACAGTAGATTTCCCAAGACCTTGCTAAGAACTCAGAGACAGTTATATTTGGCTTCAAGTACTCAAGCCCAAGCTTATTTTCAGAAAATGATAGATCCTATTCAGAGAGCTTAAAAGATGGCAAAGATATTTAAAGGAAGACCAAATTTTATTTATTTGTTATTACTTTCATCAATGAAAGAATAGGTATGATAAATAAGTGAAAGATAAATTTGTAGTACCATGTGAATTTGGATCTCAAATATCAAGTATGGACCAAATCTTTTATTTTATCAATTGTAATATGATGATAAGGGTGTGCCTATATCAGGGATTGAAGGATTTATGGGTTATGAATTCAGCTTGTGCATATATATATATATATGGAGACTTATGGTACATATTTAAGCAGGCAGCTGGTGCACTTGAAGTGATGTCCTTTTGAAACAAAGGTTGCTGCCATGCAATAGGGCAGTGGAGATGCTGGGGAGCATCATTTTAATATGGACACAAGGCCTTCCACTACCATAGCTCTGTGCATTTTTACGGCACATTCATAGTTAGATTGTTGGCAATATGTCAGGGTTTTTTCATATTTGTCATGGTTGTTGATAGAGATCTGTTGCACGTCTGCTCTTAACCTATCTATCAGCTACCAAATGAGTGTCACAGGAGGACCTCTCCACTATTATCTCTCTGTTTTCAATTACTCAGTGCTATGTGCTACTAATGGATAACATTTAGTAAAAAGGACAGGAAATCGTGCATTTATTAGCTGTGATTGACAGAACTGATAGGTAAATTCTTTGCTGTGTAAGAAAAAAACCCAAACTGAAGGTCTAGAAATTATCTCCCACAGAAAATGCCTACAAGTGTACCCATGTGTAGATGAGGACGGCAACATGTCCTTCATGCTGTGTGATAAAGACAGAGGAGAGAAGGTGTGTCTTGCCTTCCCTCTCGGCACATTTTCTTCTACTGCAATATGTATTTGAAGTCTGGTCCTCCTCCAGCACAACAAAACCCTCTGAAGGCTTGTACCACAGGTTCAAGTCAGACACCCACACTCTGCTGGTCCAGTTCCTGAAAGGGAATTGCAGCTTGTTTATCCCAAATGCACCTGCAGTGGACTCCCTCCTGACTCATAGTCACAATAGCAAGACTGAAAGAGGGATGAGCAGCAGAGCTGGAGCCATGGCTTCCAGAGAAGGTTGTCCCATGACAGCTGGTTAGGAACAGCATGCAGGGTTCTGGTGTGGTTGTCTACTGCTTGGTGTACAACCCTGAGGACGTCGTAGAAATGGCTCTCAGTTTCTGGAGTCAGGGGGACTTTCTCTTCAGGGTCTCTGGACAGATCAAAGAGCAGGGGAGGATCATGTCGTGTAATGAACCCTCCATGGCAGAAGCAAACGTGAGAATCATAGCAACCATTGGAGTCCTCAGGACTGAAGTTTGGAGTGAAGAAGAAGACTTTCCAGATGGATTCACCTGCAATTTACAGCCAAAAAAACAGCAGGTGATAAAGTGATAAAATGACAAAATGAAAGTCCCCTGGTCTTAGGAAATTCCACCAACATGGGAAGTCAGTCTTTTGGTAAAAAGATAGTACAGACACTGTAACAAAAACTGCAGCACACTGAAAGAGTAAAACAAGATTGAGCAAAGCAAAAATTAGCAAAACATGGTGATTTTCATGCTACACATATTTGTGAAACAACTATAATAATTTCATTCCCCTGGAAGAATTCTGATTAACTAAATCATAGAATAATTTAAATAACATGTTTTACATAAACAGTGCTAAGAAGATTTGCAGAAATATATACTAAGTCTTCTTCAAGGTTTATTAAAATGTACTTTTGCCCCTTGACCATATTTACCCACTGCTGGGCCCTGTCTGCTTCTCATTTTGCTAATCAAAATAATTTCATTGTTACCTTTTCCCTCTCTTCCCCTCTTTGTTGTATTAACCCATTGTCCTCTGCCCCTTCTTTCATTACCAACATCTATATACTCATTTTATTAAATGAGAGGACATGAAAAGACATGGAATAATGGATCCTAAATTCCTGTCTTATGCTTCTATATGATTTTTCCAAATATAAATTATAAATAACAGTTACAGTAGCACAATTCATAGGTGACAGTCTGCTTTGCAAAATGAAAACCAAAGTTTTTCATTTACTTCTACTGGTCATTCTTAGCCTCATTTTCTGTGCACAGAAAACTGAACTGTCCATCCTCATGTAACTTCAGTTGGTATTTTCACTGTTTGAAAGTTCTAGTTATCTCCTGGAATAAGAATAAGGAAATGTCAGTTGGTTCTTTCAAGAAGCACTCTCAAACAGGTCAGAGGAGGATCAGAAAACACTTAACAAGAAAGCTGTGAACGAAAAAGTTGTTACTATTTTCCTCAAGTATCACAAAACAGATAGGAAAGGCTGAAACAGAACAGAACTTCCAGGGAAGCACACCATCCTCCTACAGCCAATGAAGTATATAGCTCTTCAGAAATGGAACAAAGAATAATTGATTAGAATAAGAAAAATCTGTATTTTATTCTTAATAAAAGCAGGTTACTAAACAAATGAGATCTATAACATCAGATTACCTGCCCACTTAAGACTATAAAAACACTGGGAAAATGTAGTCATCAGCAATTTGCATTTCTCAGCACCTTATTTTGATTTTTTTTTTAATCACCTCAAGTTTTTAAATACTAGTGAAAAATCTCTTTTTGGTATTTTGTTGAATTTTGTTAAGGTCACAGAAAGCTTGTTAATCTAATAACAGACTTTCAAAGATTTATATGTGCTACAGTAGTTAATATTTATTAATCAATTAATCAGTACAACAATGGAAGGTACTAGAAAATATGGGATGGGGAGAGCAGAGACAAACTGGTTACATGCTGTAACTACATCACTCTCAGCTTTTAAAGAATAAAATCAGTTTTAAAAAGAATTGGTTCAGCAGACTAAAGAGTCACAGGCTGCAGTTCTAGACTATAGCATGGATTTAAAGGACACTAGGTGACCTTAAGATTCTTTACAGCTTCTTCTATTCCACAGCATTTTTCACATTAGAAGTGATTTTACCTTTAGGAACCAATTCAATGACAGAGCCTGGGGACTACCAGTTCACTTCGTCTCCACTTAAATCGAGGTCGGATGGGTGATGGCTCTTATACACATTAGACTGGGAAAACCTTCTAAATGCTTCTTGGAAGTCAGCAAAGGGGAAGGACTTTTAAAGGCTGAGTGACTTGCTGGCACAGACAATAGGACGTGGCAGGTTTTAAAAGGCTCTTGCTGTGACAGCTGCAATGGCACACTCTTACTGGGAAAAAATGAATGGAAATTTAAAGGAAGGCAAAGCAAGATAAAGCCAGGTAACATAAGATGGCATTCCTTCATCTGCCTCCAGTAACATTTTGAAAGGCAGGTCTGGCACTTAAATCTCTTGTTTTCTTAGAATTAAAATAAACAAAATCAAATACTGCCACATAATTTTCTTTGAACTTATGCACAGAACATTTCCAAGAAATATGCCTCTTGTTTACTGAGACTTAGAATTTACATTCTGAGAAGGCATGTAATTCTGTACTAATCATTGGTTCAGGCTCCTTAGACATATTTAATTGGCAAGATGGATGGTGAAAAACATAAAAAGCCAAAGGGCTTGATTAATCAGTGCAATGTGCGCCATTGTAGACCATGCAACACTTGCCACACCTGAGAATTTGATTTACAACACTATAACAATTTGACAGAAAATCAGCAGGAAAAAAAAATATGGCTTCTAAAATGTCAGTTTGAAGAAATTCCAATAAGGCCATGCACATGAGAACTTTGTGGTCAAGCTGTCTCACCACACGTCAGTCTTTCATGGTACATTTGTGCTGAATGACACTGAAAAGAAAATTTTCACTGACTTTTTTTAGTGTTGGGCATTGTAGCACCAGGTCTGCTCAAGGGCTTACAGACAGCAATACTAAGTTGGGAATTTCAAATTAATGGAAGTTGGTACAAGCAGCCCATCTAGGTAAGAAATGGAGAAAAGAAAGAAATAAGGAAGTTGCACCATGACTTTTTTCCCCACACAAAATGAAGGCTTGTTTAGGTTTTGTTATATGCAGAGCACACAGCATGTTGCAAAATCATGTGTGGGTTTGGGACCAGGCATGCATGACATCATCTCATGTCTGGGTGACATTGCTAGTGTTTTGAGGAGCTGATGGTACTTTATCAGATAAGCAGCTATAGAATGTCATGATTATGCAGTGCAAAACACTGAGCTCTGGGAGTGCAGAGGCTGTTACTGTGCAATGTTTATCTGTTGCACTGCAGCAGTGTTTGTCTGGAACGGCATGTTGTGCTGGAGAAGCAGCAGCAGACTTTAAACACATCTTTCCTAGGCATTTTAAAAACTAAAGCTTATCTGTCAGTGGCTGTGGAGCAGTGCAATATACCAGGAGACATAAAGAACTGTCAGACTTCTAATTGATAAAGCTGATGAACTGTATAAGGCAGATATTAAAAAGAGAGAGCTCTCTGCCAGTCTCTCAGCTGATATAAAATCTCATTTTGTCAGAAGGTTAACTACAAGGATCAAATTAATCTCCCAGTAATTAACGGTACCTGTGTTCTCCAAAGCATCTGGACAGTAAACCCTTGTTATATAAAAAGATAACTGTATGTCTCTTGCCCAGTGAAGTTAGTAGTAAAACTGTCAGGGTTTCCCCAAAGTCAAGTATATCAAGCCCCTTCTGAAACAGCAGGCAGGCTCTAAGCCTGCAGCACCCTCAAAGGTCCTGTCCCAGTGCTTCACAAAATAATTTCAGACCCATTTTCCTGCAATTCTCCAGTTCTCTGAGTTGTCCAATAAATTCACTCTCAGAATACCTCTTTCCTTTACATGTTAACAAAAACTAAAGAAGTTATACTTCTAAATAGTTTCAAATTAAGATAGGTTGCCATTAGTCCAAGCAAATCTGCTAGGAACAGTTGTTCAGTGTTCAATATCCCTAGGAGATTCCTTTTATTATCCTTAACCCAGCTATTTATCCTCCCATACAGACAATAGTGTAGCTTCAACAGATCATGGTTGAGGCCATGAGATTATATAAGTCTCTCAGTAAGATATATTAATATATTCAAGATGAAGTGACACACTGGATAGGAATTCCATTCCTGTTATAAAAGCACCCTTCTTAATCACTGATGGCTAACTAGTGTTTTCTGATAAGCAGTTCTTGACATGAATAGAAGCTATTGTTGCATTATTGCCTGGTCCATTTTCACTGGATTTAATCTATGACAGTAGCTTTATAGGTTTGCAGCTACTGTCATTTCCTTTGTTCATATTATTGTGTTTCTTCTTTCTGTAGAAGAACAAGTTAAACAGGGCTGTTCTCCACTGGATGTTGGGGAGCTAGTCCCTGCTTGAATTGAGATGCCTCTGAGGGGAGCCATTTGAGTGTATCAGACTCAGATAAATTGAGACAGACTTTTCTGTGTCTCAAGTGTGCTCTGTAGCCATTGTCAACTCCCACACTCTAACTCATGCTTTTCAACATTCTACACAGTAGCAGATGAAAACAGTAACTCACTTGAAAATTACTTTCTTCAGATCACTCTTATTAGATTGAACCCTTTCTTCCTGCTTCCTCTAAGTTCATTGAGAATTTTTAGGTTCTCTGCTAATCTTATTCATAGCAGATATCACATATATTCAGCTCTAAGATAATTTAACAATGCAGAAAAGGCTTCTGTTGTGAAATTCATGTAGAACTATATTTAGATCTATATAGGAAAGACAATACTATTTGGCTGCTATAATGAAACTATACATATTATTTTTATGACAATGTGCATTCCTCAAACAGCTTATAAAAATATTACATTTGATTTTAAAAATGTGTAATTTTATTGTTCTTACAATGAAAATGTTTGGGTTTTCATTGTTTTTGTCTTTTTTTTTTTTTTTTTTAAGATATATGTTTTAAGTGTCTGGGTATCTTATGCTGTTATATTGTTACATCAGTCAAAAGACAGCACATCATGTCCCAGTGTAGGTGGAGAATAAGTGAGAGATATTCAAAGACACAACGCTGGTTTACAACAATCAGTTGTTGCTAGAATAGGCTTGAATAAAGAACTGTGCAGAACTTGCAGTATTTGAGCGAAAACCATGAAAAAACCAGCAGTAGTAGTGATTTTAAAATATTTAGAATAAAATCAACAGCGTTAAGAAAGGATTGCACATTCCTGAATATCTAATAATCGTACTGAACAACTGTTGCAGGAAAAATACAAGACACACTGAAATCATGCCCAGACTGCTGAAGACAGAAATCTCATGACTGAGTTCATTATCTAGAGTAAGAGCTGTGGCATGAGAAACTTTCACTGAAATCTGCTCTAAAGTCAAGATTATCTGTTGAATTGTAGTAGATGAAAAATAATTATTTTCCTGAATTCTTCATCATCACCTTCAAAAAGAATTGATTGATCATTTGCAGTGTTTTCTTGTTGAAGTCCTAAAAGGGAAGAATCTGTGGGTATAGAAATTCTGATGCTAACGTAGGACGTGCTATAATGTAATGCTATACCTCATATTTGGATGGCTTAGGTGATAGCAACATGGAAGAATACATATTGCTCTGGAAGAAAAATTCCATCTGCAGTAATTTCATGGAAATAATCCAGACACCTGCTAAAGATTTCTTTGAAGAATATTTACTTGCTGAATGGTCCATGTAATTTTCAGTTCATCTAAGCAGCAGCTGATGGCATGCTAAAGACGGAAGATAATGTTGGCACACACACACACAAAAAGAAGCCTTAAACAAACCAAGCCAAACAATAAAACAAAACAAAACAAAACAAAAAACCAAAACCAATCCCAATCAAAACAAAACACCTGGTGGTTTTCAATCTATTTTAAAAATCCTTGAAGACAGAAAAGCCTTATTTTATTGCTTAAGAAAAAATAGTGTTGATTTTCATGCAGTGTCAGTAAGAGATTAAGAACACCCTTTCAGTTAATCAATTAATCAGTTAAGAACACCCTTGGGAACAAAGCAGAAACACTTTGCCAAAGATGGCAAAACCCAAAGAGAAACCTATTCAGAACTGTGTTTTGTATTTTGTTTTTTTTCCTGTCATTCAGGAATGAATTTTACTGACAGAAAATAAATTGAGGACAATAATTTTCCTCTTTCATAAAGTGGATACAATTTTTCTTAGTGAAAAGAACAGATCTAAGATTCAGAGAGCAGTTTTTCTGATACTAATCAAACATATGGGACAAACATGCAATGGAAGTCCTAAGCCATTTCTGCAAGTATCTTTAGACAAGTTGGTCATCCCCAGGAATTTTTTTATAAATTATTTTCTTCAGAAAGTTTCCAAAATTTGGATGTCAAAAAAATAAGCTGTTGACACATGGAATGCTAGTGAAGTACTCAAAATCATTAATATGAAAATTACTACCATGCCTAATTTTTAAGTTACCAGATGTACATCTAAAATCAAAGAAATAACTGTTCAAAGTTACTTTAAAAATGAAAAATAGAAATTTTGCAACTGCAGTTGCCTGAAATTTTGTGCTGTGTCAAAGAATACTGAATAAATATTTTTTTTACCTTAAAAAGTTGAAGAAAAAGGTGAATTACTCCTCCTTAGAAGAGTCTTAGCTAGTTAAATAATTTTTTTCTTTTTTTAAGTTACTAGGTCACTTAGACAACCTTTTGGTAAAAAAAAAAAATTTTTGAAAATTTATTCAGTTAAGCATAAATGAAAACACAGCAAAGGACTTTCTTTTAAGAGATTTAAAAAATTCAGTTGAACAAAACAAACATTTGCAAGTAATTTGGTGCAAAAAATATCAGTATCAGGCAGTCCTAAATATTTAAAAAAAAAAAAAAATCAGAATGACTGAAATTTGGTTTTCTTGTAAATATGTATGTGCAGTTTATTATCTGAAATGTAAGACAGCAGTTTTTATCCCAGTATTAGGAAATGCACATATTTTCCAGAATATGAAACTAATAAAGGATTACAAATTATGTTAAACCCTAAATTTGTAATTTTCCTGATACTGAGCAAACAATGCAAAAATCCTTCAAAATCCTGAATAAAAAAACCATAGCAGGAAATGGACATAGCACATTTGTTCTCTTACAGATGATCAGCAGGGAGTCTGGTACAAATTACAGATTTGTTCCTAAGAACATTTCTAGAAGTGTATTTTCCCTTTCACATGGACATGTTCAAGGTAATAGTATTTCAGAGAAATCCAGCAGTTCTCCAGTTTGGACCTCTATGCAAAAGTCAAACTTGATTTCACAGTTCTCCAGGCAGCAAAAATGTCTGAATTTGAAGAGTTTTAGTAAAGTAATAGGAATATTTTCTTGTTTTGGTTGGATACAAAGTGGATGTAGAAATCTCCAGCTATTCTCTCTAGATTAAGTGGTGGAAAAAGGAAAGAATCTTGACACTCTCTCACAATTTTTAGCTTAAAAATGCATGTGTACAGTGCAGTGAGAAACAGGCTTTACCTTTTAGAACTGCAATAACTTGCTAGGATCTCCTTGCTCAGAAACAAGAACAGAGAAAGATGTCCTGTGGATGCAGATGATATGAGTATGTTTTAACTGTTTCTTATACAGAACTTAGATAGAAACACCAACATCATATTCATAAAAGGCTACTTATGTCTGTCATTCAATTAATACAAAATTATTTTGGAATTTTCAGGGTTTGTTTGTTGGGTCTTTTTGGAGTTTTACTGGGGCTTTTTGGTGTTTGGGTTTTTTTGGGAGGGGGGTGTTTGGGGTTTTTTGTTTGGGTTTTTTTGCTTATGTTTTTGTTTGTTGTTGGTTTTGTTGTTGTTGTTTGGGGTTTTTTTAGTAAGGACTCATTCACTGAATTGGTGTATAGGAAGTCTGGCTTGTGCCTTCCATGCTGCAGCCGTATTCCTGCCCTTTAGCTTGCAATCTAAACCAAGATAAAGGGGAGTCAAAATAAGACAAGAAGCAGACTAGCAGACTGTTTTAGCTTAAATAACTATGATAATATGTTTGATTTGTGCTCTTGCTATGATTAGGAGTAGAATAAGTATTTTTTTAAAGGACAGTACTTAATTTCTTTTCATTCCATTTATTTGTCTCTCTGTCTCTTTCTCCCAGAATAAGTAGGAGAATGCTGGCAGGGAATGGAGCACTGCAAATCCCAGGGTATAAATAGCTCTTCCTGAGCCTAACAATAACTCTCCTGACACTGACACAGAGAAGAGCAAAGGCAAGAAAATACTGTAACAGTATTTGTCATGCTTGTCAGGGGGAACACTTTCCTACCTAAAATACTGTGAGCAGAAATGTGTATCAGATGATTAGGCCAATTTTCTTGAGCTTGATACAAACCATTTCATGGTGTCTGTTCACGCTAGAAATGCTCTTCTCTCTTTTGACTGTCATGTTATTTCACACTTATCAAATAATATGTCCATAACAGTGTCACCCAAATTCAACTGCAGCTGCTCTGATATGAGGCTCAAGATAGCAAATTAAAATTGTTAATGAGATAGTTTAGGTAAATGACACTTGTTTTGCTACCTCCAGTGCTGTGGTTGAAACACTGAACACAAAGAAGGGATTTGGGAGACAATTTGAGATTTTTGGAAGCTTTCCTTGATTATAGTACCTCCATGACATGGGGAAGATTAGGTGGAAGGAGGAAAAAAAAACCAAAGCAGGCAAACACAGACTGAAGATAATGCTCATAAAGCAAATTAGAAAGCAGGGGAAAAAATACCTTCAATAATCAAGTAGATGAAAAGGTTGCAATGAACTACAGTAAAAAACAGTAATAAGTGATTCAGATGTTTCATGCAGAGCAAAAATATATTTCTTTTTGATGCAATCAAAAAGAAAGTAAGGAATAAAGAAAGAAACCATAAAGATCTTAAAAAAATTATCATTGTCAACAACAACAAAGAACCCAACCTCAAACACACTTCTAAAATAGGAGGCTTCTCTAGAGAGAACAGTGGAAGTGAATGAACTTGTGAGACTGAAAAACAAAAAGCAAATCACAGAAAAACCCTCATGAGGGTCAGAGTTCATTACAGCTTCTGTAGTTGCAGAAGGGAAAGACTCACACAAGGGTTTGATCAATTAAGAGGACCAAAAGGGGATTCACTATCAGTGAGATTCAAAGCTTAGAAATAAGCAGAGAAAGGGGAATAAACAGATAGGAAAAGGATGAAAACACTGTCAAAGGGCACAGTTCAGAGTAGAGAAATAGGCTGCTCTCTGTCCAACAAAAATGTGCTGTAAGTAATGCGAAGACTCAAGTTATTACTGAGGGAAAAGTGAATTTTCTCCCGTGACCTACATATTATGAATCAGATCCTTGATGCTATTTAAGTCCTTCAGTGGAGAACAAACATTAATCCATATCACACTGACATTTCAATGTTTTTCATGAATGGCAGCACTTAAATCCAGAAAAGTGGTCTGCAGCATTTGTCTTCTACTCTTGAGGAAACCTCAACTTTTCTGTAAACTATAACATGCAAAAGTCTAATATCAGTAAAATGTAAGTGAATTTATGGAAACTTGTTACCTTTTGCTACAAGTTTTTGTGCAATTTTTTTGATAGATTACTTTGTCACTGTGTGTTGCTATTAAGACAAGTCTGATGACTCAAGGAATGAGGTTTAAATGAGACTTAGTGAAGTTTTTTAAAGTCATTTTGTGAAGGGACACCTATGATTCCTCAGTAAGAGCTGCCCCATCACCAACACCCACCACCTGCAAGAAAAACTAAAAAGATTCTCAGAGAGATGATAGCTAACAGACAATGTAAATGACAATTTTAGTCTTGTGTTAAAAAGAAAATTGAACAAGCAAAGTGAGTGGCACTTTCTTAATTAGATTTTAAAGATATTTATGACAGTGCCACTCAAGTCAGAATTTGCATTTCAATATCTTTCTGACCATTCTTGTCAGTTCTTTCATGACACTAATGCATGGATAAAATGCTGCTTTGTGTTCCAAAACCAATTCACTCTTTGCATTTTATTGCACATTCTAATGGTTATCTTATTTATCTATATTGGTAGACTGGCCCTTTTTTTTGAATCTCTGCTGATTTAAAAGAAAAAATTACACTAAATAAGTTTCCTTAGATAGACAAATATTCCCAGACAACTTCAAAAGACTCCTCTAGTGTTCTTCCTGTCACTTAGAACAATAATACTATTTTTCAGACTGTGAGAAAGGTAGCAAGGCATCTCCAGTTTTAAATTCTTGTTTCAAAAGTAGGTTTTATTGCTCATCACTTTGCTGCTACTTAGCATTCAATCAGACAATCTGGTCACCTCACCTAATTTTGGATCACTGCAAACAACGTGTGAGTCTTTATGTAAGCTATGAGCCTATACTTATCTGCTTCTTTGTTAGAGGTGTTTAGGATGAGAAGAGTTATGCTTGTTTCTCTTTTGATGAGAGTGACTAGCACAGGTTAGCTCAGCTCTAGGCCTCTACACTGTAGACATGTACACGTTGTCATCACCATCCTCAGAGTATGTTAAAAAACCAAGGTTTTATGAGCCTTGAGGACACCAAAAAGCCTCACTGGCCCTGCCCAGTCCTGGGGTGGACCCTCATTGGTGCACCCTGCCTTGTGGACCAGGATTCTCACTTCAGCTCAGCCCAAGGCCATCAGTCTCTGCCCAGCAGTGGAGCATTCCCAGTCCTGTCTCAGAATGTCTCTAGGCTACAGGATTCCTTCCAGCTCTGTCTGTGCTCTCATTTCCTCCTGCTCCTGACTGTACTCCCTAGGTGGACCCTGAATTTGACTCACCACTTTGCCAGGACTGGGGCTATTGTGGAGTCTTATACCAGCAACTCATTCTGCTCAGGTGCTGGAAGATATTTCTCTGTCAGTAAAGTCACTGTCAGTGTGACTGAGTCACTCACAGTTCTGTTGGACTCACCTTCAGGATGAAGTGTCACCCTGCTTAGAAAGCTGAACTTTTATCTCCAGTATTCTCTAGTCTACCCCAATTTTGGTTTTTAAACATCTATGTACAAGGCGCTGTTGTTTTTGAAAGTCTCAGTGTTCATCCATAGGGTGTTAAAAATTTCCTCCTCTCAAGTACATGAAAACCCCATGAAATGGCCAGAAAATAGAGGTTTGCCTTCCTTGTTCATATATGTCACTTCTGCATACTTTTAAAAAATTACTTATCCTTAATGATCATTCAATGACCTTTGAAATACAGTCACTAACTACAGTACATCTACATCAATACTGCTTACGAGATGCTGTGTCTTGCTCATATAAGTGCACAGTTTCTTCTGTTCCAGTCATAGGAAATAAGAACAAAATCTCATTTCAGGTTATTTCAAGTGAATTTTCTTTTTGTCATCTAATTCATCCCCCTGCCACTGCACAATTGTTCTCCACAATGCATTTTCTAAGAGCTCTCTTGATGTATGGTGTCTTCTATTGTAACTTTTGTGCTACTATCATTCATTTCCTTTATTGCAGAAGACAGAGACATTTTATTGGCATGCTCCCTTCACATGGTGTTTTATCTACTAACTTTTTCAAATACAAATCCTTCACAAACTTTTTCTGGAGTTTAAATAAGGATTTTGGTGTAGATGACTCTCTCACAGTTCATTTGGTTTGTCCCATCCCTCAATTACCTGTTGCATTCTCTAGTCTAAATTCCATTCCTACACCTTTTGTAGAATTGTGGTGCACTGAAGTGAATGTTAAAATCTCTGTGAATTTACTGATGATTTAATCTTGTTTGCCTTCAGTTCAACAGAGTATTCCTACATAAGTTTAAAATAATAACCCCATGCTCAAATTTAGCAAAGTACAATGTATTCTATGACTGAAGCTGCTGTATGCTTAACTAATTGTTTAAGCAAGGATCTGCATATGCTGCTCAACTTTCATCAAATCTCCTACTTCAAACTATTTGACAAAAAAATAATGAGTAAACTATTTTTGGCCATCTGTGCTATTGTTCAATAAAGCAGTTAATAAAATCAGTTTTATTTCTTTGCAACACTGATATATATTAATGGATATACTGTGAGGAATTTATTTAATATTGTCTCAAGGCCTATAAGAAGAAGCAACCTGAATCAAGTTTTACCAAGTCTAACTGTCCGGTTCAGTGGACAACTTTACGTTGTAGAAAAATCTGTTTAGCATTCACATCTTATCTCCCTGACTATTAAACTTGTCTGCTTAGCATCATCCTCTCCCTCTAAACACACATTCTTAAGTTACTCAGAATCTCAGTGGTAACATCTTGTGGCCTTTTCTTCTTATGGCATATATACGTACATGTATGCATTGCATACTACTTCATATATCCAGGTAAATCCAGGTGGTTTTGAGTGATGTGATGCGTGGACCTGGGTGCAGCACTTGAACAAAGCCCTTCCCAGCTCTTGGGCCTCCTGGAGAGATTCATCAGCATGGGATAGTCCTATACAATGCCCACAGTGCTCAGCTGAAATGTAATAACCTATGCAGTGAGTTCATCTCAAACGAGAAGAATGCAGCAATTGACCTCGGGAACTCCAGCCACTGTCCTTCATTCTCTGTGCTATATTTTCTTGTAGATTTTTGTGTAAAAAAACCAAAAGTGCTAGAACTTCAGGCAGTGGTTGATATGTCTCCTAAAAATAACTTAAAACTTCTACCCAATAATTTTCATGGGTCACAAAGGGCGAAGGGTTTTGACAATACATGAGTGGCAAAAGGAATACTGGTGGGGTTTTCCCCTACAGTTTCTGGAGCAGAGTAGGTAGACCACTGCTGTGAATGAGGCGGTAGAAACCGTGTTTGTTGCCTTTGGCTTGATCTTTTATTTCTTACTAACTATATAATTCAATGTAATAATTCTAACAAGCCTCAAAGTATCTTTGAAGAAGGCACTTATCTCATAAACTTAATCCAACGTCTGTTATTATTTCTTGTGGCCCTATGAGGTCAAAGATACATTAAGCAAGACAATTACAAAGACAAGTTAAACAAAGAAAGCTTTATCCTTGAGCATGAAATTCTACATCTTTTTATTGGTCTAAGAGTATACTGCCATACATTATGGTTTTCTTTAAGGGCTCTAACCCCTTATTTTAAGAAGTGATATAAATAAAGAGAATATAAAACTGTTTGCAGTCTGAAGTCATTCAGTTACACATTGTACTTTCTCAGAACAACTGAAAGTGCTTTTGGCACTACATGACAGATATAAATTTTATATATTCCCTCCCTCCTCACTGCAGCTAAGAGTGATGACATGATATTTTGAAATAGAAACATCTGCATACTGGTAGTTGTTTTTGGACTGTTGAATCTTACATTAAATTTTTAATTCATAGTTCTGCAAACTCAGCCTCCATCTCTCAACTTTATCTGGTGTATTTGTCAAAATACTCCTTATAAAATCTGTGACAATAGTAATGGCAACGTGAAGGACTAGGAAATGTTTTTCTATTTAGTCACTTACCATGGCCCCTTCTAAGCATTTTCATGTTATTCTTCACAAGGCAAATAACCTTACACATACTCTTTATCTATTGCAGTGGAAAAGAAAATGGATTATACGAACGATTTTCAGCTGTAAACCAGGTTTTGTTCAGCATTCAGCAGTGGTTTGCAATAATCCTCCCTTCATACTATAGCGCACTGCACGCTGACAGACATTTGCCTCAATTTCATGTTGTGATTAATTAAAACATGCTTTCTGCAACATTTCCAAAGTAGTCTCTAACCAGCTGCCATTTACCCTGAATATTTCCAAGATTAAACTCTCTTAAACTTTTTACTGATACCCAGAGGGAATTCCTAACCAAGGTCCTGGCACTTAGACTCTGTGGACATAAAAAGGAACCTGAAACTCAGTTAGGATTAGACAACAGGAAATCTTCCAACCAAAGTGCATTCAAGTGACAGGCCAGGCAGATGGACCTGCTAAGCAATTTACCTGTTATCCAGACCTTCACCCTCACTTTGAAAGCTTTGATTGTCCTGCTAAATCTCATGGATAGTTTTAACTTCAGAACTTTGGACCACTACTCACCTATCAAACATAAAAAGACCAAAATATTAAGCATAAAAACGGTTATCTGCTTCCACAACTAGCTCTGCAGGGGCAGATCAAAATTTACAGGAGGAAGTAATATACCCATCTACAGACATATTTCTCAGCTATCCCGATGTCCAAGAATGCAGATAGTTTAAGCTTTCCTAAAGCTTCTCTACATCCCTGAAACACAATGTGTCTTCACACAGCTTTTGCAAGTATGTAGCAACTGAAATGCAAAAATCTAACAATGCAGTGTTGCAAAAAAATACCTGAGGTAAATATTGTCCCCAAAGCAAACAAATTGCATGAAATTAGATATAAAAGACCAAGTATAATTATCATAGGAACTGTTCATGTGTGTCCAGGCAGAGACTGCATTGACAGGCTCAGCCAAGCTCTAAGGTTCACATGTTAATGGGGTAGAAACCTATTTCTGACTCCTCCATGCCATGGCAATAACACAGATTTATCAAGCTTGACATGTAGACATTGTCCTTGTAATCATTTGCAGTCTTCTTAGTTTGAAAAATGCCCACTAATGGAATAATACTTTAAAGTATTCAAATAATTTATACTTAATTTGCTTAAGAGATATAACTTTTTCACATTTAAGCTGTGTTAAAAAGAGTAATGTAGATTTTTTTCATATTTTCTATCTTCCAAATACAAACATATCCCATTTTTTAGTTCCACCTGCTGTTCGTTAAACATTCAAATATATTTACCAGAATTTAGTTCAGGGTTATTGTTTTGGTTTGGCTTGGTTTGGCTAATTTTTTTTCAAAAATCAGTGTGTCATCACCATTTAAAAACACTGGTAGATATTAAACACTTCCTATCTGGAGGCCTCAAATATTTTGGCAATATGAAAGAGAGAGGGAAAGTGAGGCCTTTGATATTTATCACTAGATATACGCTTAGGATATTTAGTGTCATGTTCCCAAATCCAGTTAAAGCATTTCTCAGCACCTTTTTCTGGATTATTACAGCCTCTCTGTAAATACCAGCATGGTTTTCTAAGCCAGCCTTCTGTTGCCACAACACAGTCCTGGTATTTGGAGCTACTCTGCATTCTTGAAATCACCAGAACTTCTAAATGACCCAACAGCTCCACTAGAGCACAGCTGAACAAACTGAAGCATGTGAGAAAACAAGGTGTATTCTTGTATGATTTTTTGCAATTCCCAGTTGCTTTTCTACCCACAGATTGATTATGTTTCCATTGACCGTGAAACTGAACTGAGACGTTTGTGTTTAGTCTTAGTCTTGTGCTAAAATAAGGTTATAAATGCACTTTGCAAGATTTTCAGGATAAACCTCAAAACTGTCAGAGTATGCTATCCAGTAGAATATATATTTAAAAAAAGAAACTGGTATTTTTGGTAATTTTCAAGAATTCAAATATAATCCAAATATTTCAATTATCATAAATAATTTTTCATAATGGACTTAATTTTATTATAATCCCTATTTCAAATCACATAATGCATTTTCTGCCACTAAAGAATGCATCAGATTACTGATTACAGATTAATCTTTTCTTTACTCAAAACATAAAATTAGAGAATGAAAATCAAAATAATGTATGAAGTTCTAAAGTTTTCCTTCAAAGTTTAAAAGTGACTATTGCAAACAATTTTTACATGTTTTCTGTATTTGTTTTGAAAGGATTCAGCTATATAAAACCTCAGTTTCAGCATGATATAATAGCTACATTTTTTTCTCTCCCTTATTTCCTTGATTCTAACTTTGGTCTTATTCTGATCAGCTCTGTTAGGATAAAAGCTTCCATATGTTATTTAGGTGTTTTAGTGAATTTCCAGCTTTAAGGCAAAACTTCCCTCTCACAGCATAATTCAAATTGTCTTCATTTCTGTGAAACATGTATTTCTCCTCATACTTGCACATAAGCTCATGCCTTCATAGCATACATACAAATAGTCCCTCACTGATGAAACTGATTTCCTTTGGAAAAAATGGTAGGTTTTATTTAATCTCTGGCTTTCTTGCAAGTTGCTTTTTGAAAACTGACCTGAATGTTCAAGAGCTCCAGTTGTTTCTGAATCATAAAGGTGTGTGGCCTTAGAGCCTCTGGCTACAGCTGAAAATTGGTTTTAGTAACAATAACATTGTTTTTCAGAGTCAAAAAATCATTGTCAACTAAAAATACTACAAGCAATCCACCATTCAGTCTTATAGAGCTATCAGTATCATCCTCTATAGGTGGAAGTCATAATATTAAACTTTTATATAATATTTATGAATTCATATTAACAATATGAAATTATGTTTGAAATCAGAAAATAAATCCATGGTACCATAAAGAGCACCTGATGCAGATATATATATTAAAAAAGAATTGTTTTAGCTTCTAATTTAGATATGATGCATAAAACAGAGAGGGATATCCTATAGCCCAGCAAATTCCATTTTTATATCAATGCCTTAAAACCCACAGTCTACCTACAGTAGCCAGGAATTTAATTTCTCTGTAAAACAACTTAACCATGTCTGGGACAAAAAGGTAGCAGCTGATCAAAAACAAACAACAACATAGTTGCAACAAATTCTCATTTGCTAGGTGGGGATAATTTGAAAGATTAAGTAGAGAAAGTGCATGAAAGTGCCTCCCAGCTGTGGATTTAGACCCTGATGGAACTGATGGAAGGACTTGCAGTTCTAAGATACTGTGATCATAAAGAACTAATGAGTCCTAATTTTAATGTTTCCCAAAGCATACTAGAATTAAAGCGCATTCAAAAGAAACCCCAGTTTTGAGATGCCATTTTTGAAGAATAAGCAAATCTTCATTCACGTAGATTTATTTACACTTTCTTGTCTAATATTTCAGTCTTATACTTTCATAGTGTTAAAGTCAAAATTTAATGAAACCATTTATACTTTGTTATTACCTCTAATTAACTTTGTGCTTATGTATCATGGTACTGTTTCAGCATCTTCAACAAGTGACTAATTAACAATGCTGGCTTTTGGAAGATAATAAAGTATTTGGAGCTTGGCATTGGGTAGGGATGGGAAGGGAACTTTGTTAAAAAAAAAAGAACAAAAAAAACCAAAAACCCAAACCAAACCAAACAAAAAAACCCCTGTGAATCAACTAAAACCTTCCAAAATTTCAATTCTGTAAAGAGCTAGAGTAGAGAAGTCAAACTGGAATTATCAACAACATGGTAATCAAGACATTAGATTTGAGTTCAAGCTATAAGGCTTTGTGGCTCAGTAGTTTTGCTGTCAAGGATGTGAACTAATACTAAGGTAACTTTAAACTTTTAGGACTGAGATTCAGTCTCTTTTTGACACCAAACAGGACCATACAGAAAGACTTACAGACTGAAAAACTGCCTGTAAAAATCCTATGGCATTGAAGAAAGTCCAGATCATATAAGTTAATCTTGAAGACTCTATGGAGTCTTGAAGACTCCCTTCTCACCGAGAAAGTGAAATGATTGAGAATCTTGCTTCTATGAAATAACACCATTTAAAAATTCATGTTCAACAGACAGGTAACAGGTTGTACATGAAAAATTAGCACACACCTAGTAATGACAAAATTATCTTAAGGATGACTAATATTTCCTAATACTAAAAGGGTCACCCTTTCTTTATTGCATTAGTGTTAATTCTAAGTGCTAAATTATCATTATCTTTATTGAGGTTTTATAGTCTTGTTGACTTTTAATGTTGTGAGTGAACCATGATTTCTAACTTCCCCCTTGTACTGTGAATGCTAGAAACCAATTTGGCTTTAAAATGTCAGTCTTGAAGAGGACTGAGTAATTGAGTCTCAGAAATGTTCACCTTAGAGTCCCACAACCATGAGACCATAAAATTCTCCTGAATACAAGTGAACTGCATCTGAAGAATTATTTTCAATAAATTTGGGGGTAAAACTTTGAATAAATGTGAAAAATGTCACAATTCTATACTATTTCACCTAATTTGGTTTTCTACTAGGGGGTCATTGAAAGAGCTGTGATAAAAAACTACAAGTGAAATGTAGTCTCTTTCAGTTTGGAAAAGCTTTCATACAAATCCACTACAAAACTTCTGTACTTAGAATGACACAACAAGTAAAAAATTATAGAAATCTGTTTGGTGTTTTGCTGTGAGTTTTTTTTCTCCCTTACTTTTAATTTTAGGAAGCTGTAGTTTCCTTCAGAAATGATACTTGAAAAATTCAATGTTTTACGTACCTTCTGATATTTTGTGACCACATAACATAAAATGGCGTGAAAATAACAGAAAGACCATTATTTGTACTGAGATGTGAGCTTTTCTTAGACTGAGAATGGTTTTACTGATTATTGAGTAATACTGCTTGTGTTTTCTGTCCAAAGTACTGACTAGAACTTAAATTTAGAAGCAAATACATGGTACAGAGTGCACATCATCCACAGATGCACACTGGCTTCCACCACAGTATTGCCCAAGTGCACCTAGCCTGCAACCATTCACTGTTTTCTTCTATGTTTATTTTTCCCCCTTTCATGGCAGGGTCTTTTTTTATGCCATACTGAGAAGTCACGTCACTATTGACAGTCAAGTTTCCAGGGGATTTCTCTTATAAACAGTTTGCTTTATTTTCTAGGAGTAATAATATGATGTTAGAGGCTGTGGCACACAGAATACTCCATGTGGATTGTGCATGCATTAACCACTTCCCTTGAAGAACATTGCCTAAGACAACATATGCCATTTGAATACGATTTTAAAATTAGGATGAATCAGCGCTATGTTCTGAATGTAACATGCAAAATGCTGCAGGCTCAAATCCAACATTGAACTAAAGATATTTTTGGAAGTGTAATGCTCAAGATATTGTTAAAGACTCACTTTTAATGTTACTTGGAATGTTGAAATTAATTTTTTGAAAGTTGCACTGTATTTTTACCTAGTCTTTTATGTGGTTGGTGTTTTGACTACTGCTAAATTTATAAATAAATTAAAATATATCAGACAGTTGCTCTAACTCAGATACCTTTTTCCATTTAAGTGTTAGCTGTGGAGTACACAGAAAAAATGCATTAAAATTTTTCTTTTGTACACGTCACAAGTGCACAACAAAATATCTGACAGCAAACCATTAAAGCTGAAGTTTAAACAGCACCGAATTATCTACTTTAAATGCCTTTGCCATTATATGATCACTGAAACCTGTCAACTTCTCTGTGTTCACTGAAAATATTACTAATTTAGGTCAAGACATTTTGAATTCAATAGACCAGTATGCTATGGTTTCTATTTTTATATGAAGAAAAAGCACTCTGATATGATCACTGAAAATCTGTGTGTATAATGCCACTGTCAAGGGACGTTTACCATGGTCCTTCACTGGGGGAATAGCCCTCTAAGGCAAAAATGTTCCTGCATCAATTTTACTACAGCTAAAGAAAAAGTCTATTTTTTCTTGCTAGAAATCTAGAATTTTTGTGACAATAGGAAAGTTTTACTCCTTTAGATATTTATTCTGTTTTATCCTTTCTCATCTGTTATTTTCTGAGGAAAGATACAAGGTTGGTGTGATAAGATTTGACAAAAAAAGATTTTTTTGTAAGGAAACAAAATGTTTCCTTGACAGCAGTGAAAGTCACATGGTGGTATCTCTCCTTTGAAGATGTTGTGCAAAAGAAGAAATTTCTGGATCAAGCTTCTATTAAATTTACCTTCCTTTGTACTGTTAAGCAATGAAAGCAACTATAACTGTTGGCATTCTCAGGATCAATGTGAGTCTTTACTAATCTGTAACAACATCTTCTAAGTCCTTTGTTCCCCACAGAGAAGGCAAATAGACTGTAAATTGAAAAAGCTCCTCAGGGAAGCAAGCAAAAAGAATAGGAAAAGTTAGGCAAGGATATGGGTTCTGCCAATGGGTCTTCTGTGTATGACAAGCACATCCCACAGCTTACAAGTGAAGCTGCTGTAGCATTTGTTTACCCTATGATAAAGAACACACTGAAAAATTTCATCTGTTATTACTAAGAAAGTAATTTTAAAAAAAAGCCTATGAGGCTTTAGAGAATTATTTGAATTTTCTTGTTTATATTCAAAAAGTGGAAGCAATATTAAGAGAGATCTTTACAATACTAACACAGGAAAAAGTTTAATACTTTCTAATTCAGAGCAAACAGAACTGTTCATTTACTTTGTAGATGTCTGGATAATTATATTTCTTAGATGCACTATGAGGACAAAACAAGGAAGGACATGCATTTACAAACAAGTATTTTAGCACCACATAACACTCCAAAATTTCCCTTATATACGCATTAGTGCATTTCTGTTTGCTAGAGACAACCACTAGATTCACCTGCCATCACACTGAGAACTGGACTGTAGAAAAAACTTTTCAAGCTGGTTCTAGAGTTTTATAGAAGTTTTCCATTTTTTGTTATTTGCCTAAACTCCAACTCCGGTGTTTTTCCTGAGTACAATACTGTGCTCACAAGAGAGCGTTAAAAGAATATGAATTAATTTTACAACTTTTAACTATTAACACTGAATATGATATTACAAAAAAATTAAGCTAAGAATGGCACCATAAATAATGCAAGCCCTCTTATTTATAAGGTAACCCCCACTAACCTTTAAGGCATGCATAACATTGGGCTTTTGAGAGGAAAGGAAAAGTGGAATTTAATATCTTCAGAAAGAGGTCTGTCTTTAACTCAATTTCACAAGAAAGGTTGCACTTGTCTAAAACAGAAGTTGTTACAAAATGACACTTCTGAGCAGGTTTTTCATGCTTTGTCTTCTCTTTATTATGACACCAATGTCTTTAGTCAAACTAAATCTGGAGGAACCTCTTTAAAAAACCTCGTAACACTATTCTGTGAATTTATCCTATATATTCTGAAAACTGCAAACCAAAATATTTCTCTCTCATTTACTTTTTGTTTGTTTCTAGCCTTCAATTTTTACAGCTGAAAATGTAGAAAAAGACTAAATTCATGACTAGGAAGGGCCTGTATCTCCTAGCCATAGAACAAAATGTCTCATGAAATACTGTTGGATGCTGGAGAACATTTCAATATCCAGGAATCAGAACAGCTATGAATTCTGTGATATTACAGAAAGAATCCTTCATTGGTGAATTTGACTGAAATAATTTTAGTAACTGAGGTAGATCACAACATTCAAGAAAGTCAATATAAACACTAATTTAAATGTATCTTGTTTGTTAAGTGAAGAAAAGTGGGAAATTTCTATATAAAGCTTTTCATTGAATTTCTACTGTCTTTAGAAGTCATTATATTTGCACAATAAGCTAGTTTGGAGCTTCAGTCTAGTCTGCTTCAATTGAACTTTCCACATAAAATCTCCTTTTGTTTTGTTTACTGAATGACATATTCCACTGAATGACTAAATCCATTTTGAAACAGAAAAGGTGGAGTGCTGCTAGTAAAGTCACTGTAGCATTTATCAGAACATTGGTATATTTTTATCAGTAGTACCAAAATACTGTGAAGATCATTATTTCTTTATAATACAGATTGTATTGCATTATATTTCTCAATGTTTATTACACAGCATTACAATATATTTCCTCCTTATCAAGTCAAAATTTTGCACACAATCAGTGAAACCTGAAAGATGCAGTTTCATTCAACTATAGATTTTCTCCGTATCTGATTAATTCTCCCCTTATAATTAAGTTGTCATAGCAATGCAGATTTAACAGTACTGATTCATATGCCAGTAATATGCTGGAGACAGTGCTCTTGGTAGTTCTTTAGTACTCAGTTATGCTAAATTATAAAGTTAGCAAATACAAAAGTACTGGTCAACTTGCTCAAGCAGAAGAACATGTGATCAGACTTAAAACAGGCCAAAGTATCATCTGATGTACATCACAGAAAACAATAAAAAATTTTGGGTTGCCCAACTCAAGAAAGTAAAGGCAGATCCTATATCTGTTTTATTTTCAATATAAATGCTTAAAGATTAAAAAAATTACTTAATGCTTTTTTTTTAAAAAAACAGGTAATTACACCCTACTAGGAAGAAAGAAAATGCTTTTTTTTTCCTCAAGGTGTTGTTTTCATATATTGGTACTTCTTTGGTATTCCAGACAACTGTGCAGAAAAAAGTATTGATAATAGGAAATCACTGTACTTTTTCACTTGTTTTCCTCTCTGTATTTTTAACAGATAAATTAAATTACATATATTTATAAGGTTTAAAAATAACAGGAAATCATCCTTCAAGGACTGGGACTATATATCTTGGCTGTTTCCAAGGCAATTATAGGAAGTTGGACTCAGTGATCCTTGTGGGTTCCTTCCAACTCAGCTTGTTCTGTAACTCTGTGATTCTGTGAAATATCAGCATGCACAAGTTTGTGAGAGCAAAAGAAAATTTTCTGATATTTCATTCATTTTTTAAAATTCAGAATGTGAAGATTTATGTGCATTATTTTCTAGCATGAGGTAAAATGAGAGTTAAAGCAACATGAAGAAAAAAATGGTGTTAGCTTATTTCTGTGGTTGAGAAAGATGAAGAAAAGAGAAACAAAACCAAGATATTATTTTCTTCATGACTCTCTAGAAAGCACAGGATTTAAATTCTGAAGACTTGTTTGAGAAGATCATTGCATAGCACACATCCTCTAAAAACTCCTTCAAAGGACTGATGAAGGGGAAAGTACATTGTGAATGCAATAACTGACCTAACTAATACAACTTAATGAAGATGTGTATTGATTTGGTTATGAGGAGCTCTTACCCTCTAAATATATAAATGCAAAATGGTAATTGTTCACTCTGAAGTTTCTGACCTTCCCTGAATGATGTGAGAAACATCAGACTAGAATGAATGCAAGCAAGATGTGCAACCACCAAAAATTCAATGTACACTACATCTGCCTGTTTCATAAATATATTTAAGAGTCCAAAATTAAACAAGGAGGGTTTTAAAAAAAGGAGGGTCTGGACTGAAACACATTGGAAATCTAATAATGGCAAAGATGAAGTTAGTAAGGGAACTGTGGGGTGATGAAGTTAAAAAGGGAACAAATAGTTAAGCAGAATTTAGCTTTCCTCTCAATTCTTGGTATATGCATTTTCCTGAAGATCAAAACTAATCCTACACTTTGAGTGCCTAGAAAACATAGTGGAATATGCAAGTTGTCACTGACATGCAAACTGAGACTTTCCAGAAAATAAATATAGTAAGAAATCTCATGATATCTGCATTAATAAGTGCATATACACAATATATGTACCATTACCTTGCACTTTAATCAATACATAAATCATATTTTGCTTAAGAGTTGTAAGCTTTCTCTTCTAAGCTGTTGTTTTGTTCTTCATAAAGTGCATCTTTGAAATTAATAGGAATTACATGTTTAATGAAGGAATGAGCACTCCTAGTTGGACAATTGGGTTGCAGAAGTGCAGAAGATGCTGAACACAGTAAGCCCTCACAGAGGACTGGTACATAAGACAATAGAGAGGAATACCTGGCTATTGTCTACTCTCACTACAATGGAAGCTGACAAGGCAGAATATCAAAAACCTTTTGTGCTTGTTTTGTCTTCAATAGAGTCAATTTTCTTCACAGTAGCTACTATGGGGCTGTGTTTCACATTTGTGCTGAAAACAGTGTTGATAACAGGGATTTATTTATTGTTTTATTTATTACTGAGCAGACAAAGCTCTTCTGCCTCTCCCCCCACCCCAGCAGAGACCAGACTGGGGGTGCACAAGGAGCACTTGGTGGGAGCACTGCTGGAACAGCAGACCCCAACTGACCCAGGGCATATCCTAGACCAAATGACATCATGCCCAGCATAGAGAGCTGTGGAAATAAGAAGGAAGGGGCGATATTCAGTGATGACATTTGTTTTCTCAAGTCATCACTATGTGTGATGGAGGCCAGCTTTCCTGGAGATGGCTGAACACCTGCCTGTTAATGGGAAACAAGGAATGAATTCCTTGTTTTGCTTTGCTGACACTTGTAGCTTTTGCTTTATCTATTAAACTGTCTTTATCTCAACTAATGAGTTTCCTCACTTCTACCCTTCCAGTTCTCTTCCCCATCCCAGAAAGAGCCACAGAGTGGCTCTCTCAGGCTTAGTTGCTGTCTGGAATTAAACCACAACAACCTTCTGTACAAAAGCCAGCCCACTGTTACGAAAATGTAATTGCCAGGTTCTAGTGGGCGTCATCATTTGAATACCTTGGAGAAAGGAAGAATCACATTCTACATTGCTGTTGCTCATCAAGTAAATACAGTAGACTAGTCTCCCATTGTTGTTCACATTCATTTCCCATCACATTCCTGTTCAGTGAATAATAAAGATGACCCTTTCCTCAGTCAAGGGTTTTATCATATTGCATAGGTGTATGTTTGAGAAAAACAGCTTCTCTGCCCACTTCTCTCATTATGATGCAGAATAACTTCATCCAATACCAGATACTAAATGGTTCTAGATCTGATTGCTTCTTCCTCATGATTATTTATCAAATGCAAGACATAAAGGAATAGTAATGGTAAATAAATATTATATGTAATATTTTCCCTTTTCCTATTTTAAAATCCAAGACAGGTAGAGAGTCAGCCTACAGATGACCAAGAAGACAGAGTTTCCAAATACTCTGTTTGCATAGCAACTATTACACAAGTCCTTCCCAAAACACTTAAATTAAAAAAAAAAAAATCTAAGCCAAAGCTTGTTTAGGATCATTATTTTGTAACTGTAACACAAGTCACAGTAACTTCCAATGTCAACTGAGATGGGACAAATCTGTGTTTAACTTCATTCAGCCCAGCAATTTTTATAGAAAGGGAAATATGTTTTGGTTAATGTGGAAGGTGCTACCAGAAGCAGTGAGCTGTTAGTTAAAAAAGAGCAAATCAGTGATAAATGCTTTTTTCCTTGGCCTACAAAGTAGAATTATGTCATTCATAAAAAGCATGAAAAGAGACTCTATAATACTATATTCATTTATTGGATAATCATGACTTTGACTCAGCAATTCTTGTATGTTTTGCTATCTGAATAATAAAAATGGCCAGGCTGCCATCATACTTGTAATGTTATTCAGCAAACCATCCTATTACCTGTGCATTTTTAAGACAATGTAAGAGTCAACCTTGACTGCTTCATTCTGTTGCACAGCCTCTCTCTCATGAAGGTTTAAAAAAGGGCATTTTCAGATACCATAGATCTCAGTATTGCATTCATATTTAACATTAATACATAACAACCAAATAATGTCAAACAGTGAAATGGTGAATAGGAATGTAACAGCAAAGACAAAAGTGAAAGAGAAGGAAAAAGGCTAGATATTTTAAACAACTTTTTTTGTTACTATAGCCCAAGGCTTCCTCCTGATTCTTTTCAAGCTGCAATAAAAATTATATTAAATATTTAAAATGTGAACAGGTGAGTTTACTTACTGTTTCCTGGCTGCCAGCGCACTGCATTTAAATATGCATTGCAGTAATGGAAGAGAAATTCATGCTTAGATCGAGTAACTTTGCCTTGAAGTAAAGGTAGCAGATCATGTCCATCAATAATCCTGAGTCAGAAAGCATTTCAAAATCAGAAAAATAACTCAAACCTCACTTTCCTGAGAATTTATAACTCTGCTCATTGGCTGCTTAAAAATACCCAAATCTGAATGGCCACCTCCAATTGGTCAATTTAGAGAAAAACCTTCAGGTGCCCTTCCCTTTGATTTTTACATTACCTAAGGGAAAAAATTTACATTTTGCCATTATGAATAGTTCCCTCAACTCTTTTTTTTCTTCACTTCTGAGAAAGCGAACAGACATAACAGAATAAATTGCTACAACACAGTCCTTCACATATACCAATTCAAGTTTTTAGAAGTCTGGCTGAAGTAACCCTAAAATTAGAGAAAATATGTTGTTCTGTGCTAGCATCCCCAGAAGCAGTGGTAATATCTCTGTCCAGCATATTATGTATGCCAGAATTTAAGACAGAAGTGGTAATTTCAAATTTGAACATTAACTGTTTAAATATCCATTTATCAACTACAAACACACATATACACATAAATATATATAAATTCTGTAAATGCTGCTGGACAATTTGATCATGCTTTGAAGAAATCAGTCAATTTACATAAAAATTGAGTTATCAAATAAGCAGGTCTTTTAACTGTTTGCCTAAATTAAACCTTTGAATTGCTAACATCAGCTGGCAGGGGAGAAATCACAGTCTGCATTTTTGACCTGGTATGAATTACAAATTTTTCAATAAGTTTTAGAGGAAATTACTTTTAGCTGATATACGGATCAGGAAGTACTTCTTTCTCAAGCATTTTGAAAAACATCACATAAGATTTTTTGAAACATATAAAAAGTTTTAAAAGGTCTGTGTTGATTTTCAGTACTTTTACATACATCATTTCATTACCATTACATAAAACATTTTTCATGTTAGTGTAACTACTACAACACAGGTACTAAGTTTCCTTTTTTAAGTTGCATGTGATGATTAAATTCTTGTCAGCAACTGTATGCAACAAAGCCATTCAGAGCAGCACTTTTCTCAAAGGATGGGCAGGAAAATTTCCTGGATATCTGAAAGCTATCTTGTCTGATAACTGCCATCTGGGAGAATCCCTGCCTGTGGAGGTCTGTTGAAACAGAGTTTTTCTCACTTTCTGTTTTTTATGTTTTCTAGCCCCAGTAATAGGCTTTTAGTCTTACAAACTTGCTCACTAACACTTGGATGCATGTCCATTGAACACTTTCTGTCCTAGAGTCTGTTGATGGGGAAAAAGGCATCTCCAGAAAAATATCTCCAGTACTCTAGTATTTCTACAGCTGCTGGATTCAGAGGAATATACAAGACTTTGCTTTCCAATTACTAATCTTTCTTTTTAGGAGCATCTCTTCTGTTCCTTTTTAACCTGCTCCCTCACAGTGACAGAATATTAATTGTATTATTTTTTCTTATTTCTCAGGAAGAATTCAGTGGAGCCATAAGAACCCAGCTGCTGGAATAAAAATGCTTCAAGCCAGTCCATGATCTAAGATGAAGCAGTACTTATGGCATCAATCTAACACAGAAGAATCACAGTGGAGCAACCTACAAGTTACACAAGTATATTTGAATTTCTATAAAGGAGATCAAAGAAAACATCAGTAATTAGTATTCACTCAAGCAATATGAAAACAAAATGCATAAGATCTGCCTTGTAAAGAACAATCAGAACTTCTGAGGTTCAACAGAATTATTGCCTGTAGAGCATCTGTCAGGAGCAACCTAACTAATTTTTCATGTCTTAGATTTGTCCTGCCCTGCCATTTCCTTCAAATACTCACTGAACAATCATTAGCTGAGTGACTCTTCTCACCACTGGGCTTCCTGTGGGATTCCATGTGCTCAAAAGTGGTTTGTGAATCATAAGTGTGTTCATGGCATATGTGTATCAACAGGTTTCTCCACTTGATTTGGATAGTAACAGCATTTAGGCAGAGGAACCTTGCCACTGAGACTGTGTATCTCTCAAACAAGATAAAGCTTGGGAATGTGTCAGGAAAGCATGTTATGAATTGTGGAAGTTCAGTGGCTTTTCTTATCAGGCTGCAAAACTCTGTATGGGATTATTTTGACTAACTAGGTACAGAGAAAAAAACCCCAAAAACCAAAAACTAAAAACCCCAAACGAAACTGTGAGAAAAGCCTAGCTGGCATTTTGATGTGCTTTGTGATATTAAGCAGGTCAAGGCTAAGCTCATGAAGCTTAAAGTAATTTACACTTAAAGTTTCTTTTTCCACCAAATTCACTCACGCAAAACAGAACCTTTTTTGATACATTCATTTTTGCTTTTAGCAAGTAATTCCAAGTTTGGTTTGACAGTATGTTGCTCTGATGGTATTCTGTTATCTTTTTGGTACTTGGTGCTTGTTCTGTGAGTTAAGCTGTATTTACATACAACATTTCTGTAAAATATTATCAGTATGTCAGTATGAAAGGAAACAACATAATATTGCAAGTACAAAACCTAGTTTCTTATGTTCTCACCTCCATCTTATCACTAGAATGTATAAAATACTCATGACACTTTCTCTAAAACAGAGATGACTACAGAACATACCTGTCAGAGGGTAACTGTGCATCTGCAAGTTTAACTATGGTAGGAAATATATCCATGTTGCTTGTTGGCTCATCAATATGGGCACCAGCCTGTATCACTCCAGGCCAACGGAGAAGACCTGGCACACGAATACCTCCTTCCCAGTTTGTTGATTTTCCACCTGAAAAAGTGATTTTTGTTTGCTGAGAAATCAATTTCTTCCAAGATAATGTCACCCCATAAGATTCAATTTCCAAATATTAAACATTCTGTCTAGCTAGAATTTTTCCATTAGACGTATTTTTCCTATTCTTGATTTGCTAGATTTTCTACCTCCTTTAGTATTTTCTCACTGTAAATTTACTAATACATATTAGACAGAGCTTATAAAATGCATTTAAATTACACAGAAAAAAAGTAGTTGTAGGAGATTAAAAAGCACTTCACTGGAATCTTCACATAGGAATTAGTCTAGAGAGTGTGACCCATAGATAAGTGAACCTATAATCAAAAAACAGGAATCAAAAACCAAAAAAGTTATACCTAGATGTCTCAGGTATGAACCCAGAGAAGATAGATGATATTTTACTAAAAATGGTGCTTAATTTATATAGAATAAAGTACTAATTTAAGTATGTTACTGAATTTTCCAATTCAATACATTAGAAAGAAACAGAATTCAACTAGAATTCTCTTCAATTAGTAAAGAAATGTACTTCAATGATGATAACTTTCAGGATGCTGTGAAGAACTTTTTGCATTCTAAACCAACATAGTTGCATCAAAATGCATTATCTTCTGATTGCATTCAACAGTGACTTGCAGTCATTTACTGTTTCTACAAGATCCATCACTGCCCAGTCCTCCCAACACCTTTTGTAGAAGGGCAATGGGTTTACTCTATGACAGCATGTTCACCACTATCAAATAAATAATTGACATGACTCTGTATGAAGAGGCATCACAAATCCTATTACCAATGTCCTGCACAGCTGTGACTATGTAGAGCACTTCAGGGTGACCTTTGAAATTTATATATCACTTGAAAAAGAAACTTCCATTAAACAGATGGGTTTTGGATGGGTTAAACATGTTCAGGACCATTTGGAAATAAATTGAGATTATTTTATACAATTAAAATGTCTGCAAAACCAGGAATATATGGGTTGGACTTCTGCCATTAAATGAATCAAATAGCAATTCATAGTTCAGTCAAAACTACTACAGGACTATTTTTTCTTCCTCTATCTCCCTTTTTCAAGTAATAATAAAAAAAATACAACAAAGTATTTCAACAGTTCTGTTTCATCAGCATCTTAAACACCCCAAATGCCTCATAGATGTCAATACCTTTGTTATTGACCCCAGGCCTTGTTATACATGCTGTCTATTTTACTGAATTCTCGATGATCTTTTCCATTTCAACAAAGGGGGTTCAGAATCCACCTGGTTTTCTACAGGATTTTCACTGTTTGTAAAGGTAAGTAATAACTCCAAGACAGACAACTCATTTTATTATAAACTTACCTTTTTCTTTTCTTTTGACTTGTGACTGAAAGAGCAAGATCTTTGAAAGATCTTTGACCATGATTCATTGTTATCAGATTTTTGTTTAATTTTTTTCACGGGCTTTATCAGAATTCATAATATTGAATAGTCAGGGACACATATAGTCTGACATCAAAAAAGTTAGACTTTCTAATATTCAGCCTTATGTCAAGTGACAATATTTTCTTAAGTTTTTTTTGAAAGCAGTGTCAAGATCAGATCTCAATGGGATCATCTGTCTTCTGGAACACTCATAAAAGTTTACTGTCATCGCTGAGTTAAATGCAATTCCATTCTCATGATGAAGTGCTATTTTAAAACTCAAAAGTGAGATGCATGTCCTATTTTTGTTTACATTCTAGTAAAATACAATTTTTCAAAACACAACACTGAAGAAAATGTAGCTATAAGTTCATAAAGTGCCATTTGTTGGGATGGTGAGAACATCTGTCACCAGAAGAAAGTGTTCACCCAAAAGCATGCTGATCAGTTGTTAATGCTGTTGGGTCAAGATCAGTGTAGATGTCAATAGGCTGTATCCATCTTCTGTAGAAAAGATGACTCTACCCCTGTACAGCAGTCATGAAGTTTTTCAAAGCTTGTTGGGAATTAAGTGTTACACAGCAGGAAAGATTAATAGCCTGACTGAGCTATGGTGCATAGAAAATCCTGTTGAGTGGGAGCTGTTGAATCCAAATAAAAATTCAAGCATAAGTCCCTAAAATTACAGATATCTTCAAATAACATACTTTTAGTGAAGAGCTACACCAGGGAGGTGATTTAGTTCATGAGCCAGATCCTAATTCTGTGTGGTATGTGGCTGAATGGTATCAATAGAGAGACAACACTAAGAGTTGATCTATACCTTAGGTAGCTTTAGGTATGATGCTCCTTTTATTTCTGTATGCCTACCTGTACCTCGCAAGAGCGCTAGCTAGACTGGATGTTTAAACGAAGTCTTGCTATACTGTTGCCTCCTGTGTTATCTGAAGACAGGGAGATTTCAAAGTAAGTGGTAAATCTGATTCTCAAACATGTTGCAATTCTTAAAACCTAGATATTGGGTCACTTTCACAGCTCTTAGGTTCACAGTTCAATTTTCTTGAATCAGCAGAAAAGGACAGAAAAATTGCACGTTACCCAAGCACAAAGGAACACTCCACAAACTCTGATGCCCTGCTGTAAGGTAGCAAAAGCAAAATGGATTCCACAGCAGGGCTTTCTCCTCCCTTACGTCTATGAAGAAGTGACTGCTGTTTTCCTTTCAAAAGGCTAATTGGAGCATATTTTTTATACATCTCTGGAGACTGGGAATAGCAGGGAATCAGGGCAGGAATTACAGGTCATTGCAGAAGACTGTATTCTACTATCTCTGCTTACAGTTGTTCATTTTTATTAGAATTGTGCTTAGTGACTGCAGGTACTTTATGCCATTACATAATTATAAATCCCAGGACATTTATCATCTTTAAAATTCTAGCTGTTAAACTTTGTACAAGACATCTGCATTCTTTTTTCCTCCAAGAAAAAATAAATCAAGGTTGCTTGAAACATGTAGCAAACATCTAAATGGCTAATAAAATAACAGAGTATCCACAAAAATATAATAATTTTGAAACAAAATATCTAGATATTTAAGGGCCTGGCTAGTTTTGTATTTTGCTCAGACTTGACAACATAGAAACATAGAAAAGTCTGCAACCTAGTTGCTTGTATGCCTTGCAAACATTAGGCGACCTACCTTTGTGTTATTTTTGTTCTCTTAAATTCTTCAAAAATGTTTTAACAGCACAAAACACACCAGGCTGTATTTTCCTGCTTAGCTATCTACACTCGCTGAGTAGTTGCACCTTTCAGTCTTATACTGAACAATCTCCTACATTCACCTTTCCTGAAAAATCTGCAGGAGCAGGCAAAATACAGACACATCTCTGCAGTCATCCAAAACATGATGTCAAATTTCCAATTTAACCTCATTTCAAATCTAAGCTGAAAGAATATATCTTTTTCCCCCCTTCTGGTTTAAATTGACTGCTATTACTTAACTCTGGCAATAGAGCTTTTACAAAGGATGATATATAAAGGGGAACTCTGCAGTAAATCAAAGTTAATATTATGAATGATGAATGATGAAAACTGTTTTAAATAACTTTCTTAAATCACCTGGATTATAACCATACTACCCTTTCCTTCATATATTCTTCTAAAAACAAAGCTTTCAAACTCAATTTATTTGCTTGAATGATAAACACAAAGACATTAATTATTCCATCCATCTATACTAGACTTTATGCTACAAATATCAACAATCAAGAGTGATTACTATTGCTTATGTTATAAAATGGTTGAACAACAATTTATTTTCAATGACAAGTTTACTCTTTATTTTACTGATTTTTAACTTGTTTCATGTACTGTTTTTGTTAAATTTTAATCTGAACTATTCTTTTACAGGTGAATGGAATAGACATGGCTCATTTGGATGTTTCTCATTTAACACTTCTTCCAATCAAATGAAGTGATCTCTGAAGATAATTTTTGTTTCAGTCAAAATTACAAGATGGATTGATTATTTAAAGATCTGGATCACTTCAGAGAGAATATAAAAATACAGTACATTTTAAAAAAGAGGTCAACTACTGCTTTCTTTCAAGTCAAAAGTAAACTCCAGCAAATGTCACTAGATATGCCACAGCATGATTCCTGGGGTCAAAGTAATGTTCAGCTTCATTTCTTTGTGGCTTACAGGAAAGAAAAGGTTTACTAACAGCTTCAAGAAACCCTGCTGAACTAATTACACTATATAAACTTGTTTTACAGTAATAATTTTTTAAAAAAAAAAAATTGGTTATTCATTCCTTGTTTTAGTCTCACAGAACCGTAGTAGATTTTTAAAAAATCAAGGTCTAAATCCTTAGGAAACATAATTTTTTAAAATGGAGATTAACAAATAACTATTATAATATCTATTTCTAAGGCACTAAGCACTTAAAATGAATGTTTTTCACACAGATTTGCTTTATCAGTGTTTGGTTCCACTTCCGTTAGCAGCAGAACTCATGACCCACTCTGGCAGCATGACAGTAGCCAAGTGTCTGTATTGTGCTAAGTGCTTTATAAGTACAAAGACTGTTTCTAATGCAGGTCTGAGGTACAGGCAAAATGTACATACCCAAAATACAGTAAGATGCAAGGAGATTGAACAGAAAATCCTGTATGTGACAAGGTGGGGCACATGTCAACAAGAGATAGCGAGGGAGGACTTGTACTGTCTGCTTATGAGCCAGTGAAATATTGTAGTGAGAAAAAGTGTAGAGAAAAGTTCTTATGGCCTTCATTGTTTACTGCTATGTATATATATATAGATACATGTATTATAGCACACTGTGGCTATTTCAAGAAATTACTAAGAAACTAAATAGAAATTACCACAAAAGATTTAGATACAAAATTTCAGAGTACCAAAGAAGAATAAATTGGTTTCCTTTAAATTAGTAATCTTCTACATCTTGTTAATATAGACGAAATTATATTCATTTATTTATTCTACTCATCTTTTTTGAAAGTAGAAATCCAAAGTATTTCGTAAAATTAACCTTATATCTGCTCCTAAAGGAAAGCTATGGTGACTGGGTCAAATGGACATGCTTCAATGAGGCAGCTAGTGAAACACACCTAAGAAGCCAGTGGAGGTATCCTAGAAACCATATACACAAGCAATACCTTAATGTTCTATACTTTCAACAGAAAAATATTACAGAACTAAAGAAAAAAAAAAGGAAAAATTACATGGAAAGTTTTAAGAAGATACAAGAAGATACTACAGTTTCACCTATTACTTTCCTTATTTCAATATAAAATTGTTAATATTAATGTATTAATTAAATTGGTAAATTAAAATAGTATCTCGTGCAACTCCAAGGAATACTTCATGAGTTAACGTAAGAAGGCCTTCAGTTGTTGCTATGAAATTCTTACTAAAATAGCCACTATTTTTTGTTTAGAAGCTGTTTCTAGATTTAAACCTTTGAAATATCTTTGACAAAGACCTTCAGGAAAAGTTACTGAAACATTAATCATGGGTTAGGAGACAAAGGATTGTCATGAATCAAAATCTAACTAACAGTCAGGAAACAAAAAGAGAAAACAAACAGCCTGTGACCCTTTGCAAAAATACCCAAAAACAATAGTGAGGTACCTTGATGCTACACTGTGTTAAGCCCCTTAATTTTAGTATATTTAGTTCCATTTTGAAAGAGCAGTAATTCACATAGGAGAATAACAAGAAATTAGGGACAAGTAAAAACTCATCAGTTAAAAATCATAAGAGAGATGGAAGAAACAATTATCTTCTGAATTTTGCCTCTGTAAAAGTATACAAACCAAATCTAAGCTAGGGAAGATTTAAAACTTTTCCCTCCTTTATGCTGTATCAGTGAGGAAATGTTATTAAACGTCAAGATGTTCCATGAAATTTGCAACTGTCTCATTTCAAAATAGTAAATGAAAGCACTGTGTTCTCATAGACAAGTGATAGAGGGTATGTTCAGACTTTAGAAAGACTCAAAGTGGAAGTTCATTATTATATGATAAAAATTTGTATAATTAATGTTAAGAATCTTTGTAGAAACTAAATTGTCAGGATTCACATCTTAAACCAAGGTCATACTGTCTAGGATTAGGATCTTCTTAGGGCTTTTATTTACTATACAGATCCTGATAACCAGCTGTCAGAAAAAGGCCACTGGAAAGAGATTTTGATCCGTCACTTCAGTATTACTATATAATGCCTTCTGAAAAGGAATACTGCAGAAATAAACCAGACTGTGTACAACAGCAACTGGTTAAACACGATGTTTGCTCTGGTATCTAATTTCAAGGGCTATCCAAATTTATGGTGAACTGTTCTGTAGTCAGAATCCAGAGTAATAAAACCTTCAAACAGCAATTTCCCCTTTTTCCATCAAGTTTTGCAGCACTAGCTTAACTCTCCAAACCCCTCTTAAATTTTATTACTGCTGCTTATTTGGCTAGGTATCAAGAGAAATTAGTGAGTTAGAATTGTGGAGATCAGTTGAGAGCTTTTGATTTTAGGGCAGAACCAATTATTGCTGAGCATACTGCTCAAGCTCTGACAAGAGGGTTAAGTGGCTTGATTCATATCTGCATCCATACAGCACTCAGATACAAAAAGTAGCGGAGATTGACTAGCAGAGACAGGGAGGGAGAAAGGATGTGTAGGTCTCATAGGTTTTTATACTACACACCACTGGAAGCAAATTCCTGGTGTGTGCACACATAAGCACAAGCAGAATAAAGATTGTCCTTTTGCTTTTTTAGGCACATTCCTCTATCAGTGTCTTGGGGCTTCACAGGTCTGGTTCTCATTAACTCTGCCAGAGATGTACAGACACATTTCATCACACATGACTTTTAATATGAATAAATTCCTATGTATGAAAATTGCTAGTTATGCAATTAATTGATCATTTCTACTTAAGTCCTTTTGAAAATGATGCATAATATACCTGTTAAATTAAGGAATGATTTTGAGATGGAGGAAATGGAATATAAAGCAGAATTAATTGTATTTTAAAATGTTAAAAGTACATTCAACTAATTGTGTGGGTCTTTTAATTTCTTACATTGTAATTTTGTTTCTTACATTGTAATTATTTTCTAACCCATTTTTCAGCACAGCATAGGTGTTAACAGCAAACCACACAATTTTTCCTTTTTTTTAAAGAAGCCCTATTACTACCCAACCAAACCTATCAATCAGATTTTTTTCTTAATCTGGGTAAGATCTATTTCAATTTTTTCTCTGCACTGTAAGTATGAATATAAAATTTTGCAAGGCTTGAGAGAAAAGACTCCATTTAATCAAAGTTCCTCAAGAAGACATATTCCCAAGTGTATTATTTCCTTCCTTATCATTTATTCTGTACCTTATGTCTGGCACTCTAGAAGGCAAATATTTTTTAGAGCTTCTAAAACACCTCAGGCTGTGCCTACGGCTACAGATATGTAACCATATGGTTCCTTAATTACTTAAATCACTATGCAAGGCCTATGTGCTAATGTTCAAGATACATTTCACTCTGGTGTTAGCCCAAGGGGACCCATCTGATAGACTTCATAACTTTGGCATCCTTTATTTTTCTTGTGTAGCATTTCCTTTGCAGCTCTCTTAAAATATAAGGGTCATTTCTCAGACCAACTGACTAAAAACTGTGGGGTCCTCTTGCTTGAAAACCACTCTGTATGGTTATTGCTTACTCTATATGCCTGATTGATACAAAAAGTAGCAAGTTTTGAAAACTTTTTGAAGTTTTGCAGGTGATATAAATCTGGCAAGAGTGGAAGGTTGTATTACCATCCAAAGGGACTTTGATAGATTTGGGGAAATGGGCCAAAAAGAACCCCATTAAGTTCAGCAAAGGAAATATCAAGTCCTGCATCTTCACAGCAGTAACCTCTAGCAAAGCAAAGGCTGGGGAGTAACTGGCTGGAAAGCAGCTCTGCAGAGAGGAACTAGAGGGTTCTAATGAGCAACCAGCTGAACATGCGCCAGCAATGTGCCCTTCTGGCAAGGAAGGACAACATCACTCTGAAATGCATGAGGAAGAATGCTCCTGGCAAGTCGTGTTCACTGCCCAGCACTGGTGAGAGACACCTGGAGCACTGGGTCCAAGTACAGAACTCCCCAGTACAAGGTACATGGGCATACTGGAATAAGTTCAAAGGAAGATGATGAATGATTATGCAGCTGGAGCATTCAATATATGGGGAGAGGCTGAGAGACATGTTCATCCTGGAGAAGAAAATGCTGAGCAGATCATAGCTACTTGCAGGGATTACATGGATTTACTTGAGTAAAGAGGACAGAGCCAGACTCTTTTCAGTGGGGAGCCACTGATAGTAAAGAGGCAATGGGCAAAAACTAAACCACAAAAAACTCCGCTTAAACAAGAAAAAAGTTTTTTATGGATCAAACACTAGAGAAAGTTGCCCAAGGAGGCTATGAAGTTTCCATCACTGGAGATTTTCATAACTTGGCTGGATACAATCCTGGGCAACATGCTACAGCTGACCCTGCTCTGCAGGGGCTGGAACTGTAGACCTCGGGAGATGCCTTCTAGGTTCAACCACTATGAGATTTTGCAGTACTATGATACTATATATATTAAAAAAACAAAACCAAAAACAACAGTAACAACAAAAACCCAACAACAAGAAAAATACCTAAGGAAAATTTACTTTACTATCTCTACAAATAGAAGTTTCTAATGGGGTGAATGACTTTCCTTAAACTGCTGGATTTATTTGATCTTGACCGCTGAAATATGAGTGGAAAACAAATTACACAGGCTCTATCTAGTGAAAGATTGAAAAGAAATTAATCTCTCATAAAGAGACAAGAAGATTCATTGAATTTCACTAAAAAGAATAAAAAAAAAAATTCTTACTGTATTATTATTAGATCGAAGGTTTTGACCTTGGCCACATAGTACCTTACAGTAGTGGTGAAAACCCTAGGAGATATTTTCTTGCATTTTTCAAGAACAATCAGAGAATATTCACCTTTATATATGCCATTGTATCCTCCATGGACTTCTCCAGCACTGGAGATTTCTTCAACATGAGCTCCTTGGTCAGATGTAAAGTATACAAGCGTTTTGTTACTCAGATTATGCTTCTCCAGCACATCCAGAATTTGCCCTAGGTGAAATAAATAATAATAATAATAATAATAATAAAATAATTTTAAAAGAAACAAAGGACAACTTTAAGAATCATAGAATCAGCCAGGTTGGAAAAGACCTTTGAGATCATCAAGTCCAACCTATGACCTAACACTTCCTCATCAACTAAACCATGGTACTGAGTGCAATGTCCAGTCTTTTTTTAAACACGTCCGAAGATGATATCTCCACCATCTCCCTAGCCAGACAATTTNAAAAAACAAAACCAAAAACAACAGTAACAACAAAAACCCAACAACAAGAAAAATACCTAAGGAAAATTTACTTTACTATCTCTACAAATAGAAGTTTCTAATGGGGTGAATGACTTTCCTTAAACTGCTGGATTTATTTGATCTTGACCGCTGAAATATGAGTGGAAAACAAATTACACAGGCTCTATCTAGTGAAAGATTGAAAAGAAATTAATCTCTCATAAAGAGACAAGAAGATTCATTGAATTTCACTAAAAAGAATAAAAAAAAAATTCTTACTTTATTTTTATTAGATCGAAGGTTTTGACCTTGGCCACATAGTACCTTACAGTAGTGGTGAAAACCCTAGGAGATATTTTCTTGCATTTTTCAAGAACAATCAGAGAATATTCACCTTTATATATGCCATTGTATCCTCCATGGACTTCTCCAGCACTGGAGATTTCTTCAACATGAGCTCCTTGGTCAGATGTAAAGTATACAAGCGTTTTGTTACTCAGATTATGCTTCTCCAGCACATCCAGAATTTGCCCTAGGTGAAATAAATAATAATAATAATAATAATAATAAAATAATTTTAAAAGAAACAAAGGACAACTTTAAGAATCATAGAATCAGCCAGGTTGGAAAAGACCTTTGAGATCATCAAGTCCAACCTATGACCTAACACTTCCTCATCAACTAAACCATGGTACTGAGTCCAATGTCCAGTCTTTTTTTAAACATGTCCAAAGATGATATCTCCACCATCTCCCTAGCCAGACAATTTCAGTGCCCAATCAGTCTTTCAGTGAAGAACTTTTTTCTGATGTCTAACCTAAACTTGCCCTGGTGAAGCTTAAGACTGTCCTCTTATTCTGTCAGTTGCTGCCTGGAGAAAGAGACCAACCCCCACCTGACTACAACCACCTTCCAGGGAGTAGAGAGTGATAAGGTCACCTCTGAGTCTCCTTTTCTCTAGGCTGAACACCCCCAGCTCCCTCAGTCCCCCATTCCCCCAGTTCCTCATAGGGCTTGTGTTCCAAGCCCCTTACCAGCCTTGTCACCCTCCTCTGGACACTGGGGATTTTAAATGACTTTTTAATTAGCCTTGGCACACATAAATATTTTTGTCCTTATGCCTTTTTTGAGATCACTTTTCACGTAAACTCTTATACACAGCAACTGGCACATGCAGCACATAGTAGGGCACAACCACAAAGGGCTTGTAGCAATCGGGACTATGACTCAGTTGCTGCAGGGTTTCTTGAAGTACAATCTGAGAGGATTTGTGCACATCAGAGAAAAGCGCTAATCCACAGAGAGCAAGTGACTTTTGGAAGCAGTTGTTCTCAGTCAAGGAAACCCCACAGCATGAAGATTCAAGCCACTGAGGATATTCAATAACACTGAGGAAAGAGTCTCAGCATGCAGAGTAGATCTCACAATTTAGGGGTAAAGCCTTGCTGCCTAGCAACCTACAGAGGCAGCAACACAAAAATCTCAGTGTGTTGTAAGACAAAACCAAAAAAAGTAAGAGAATGTATGTAGCACCTTTGAAGTATGTATGGTTTCATTACCAACCTAATACTTAGTCCTTAATATGTCATATAGAAAAACACCAACATCAACTAAACTCAAAATGTGCAAGGTAATAAATACATCCAGGTGCACACATTTAAAAGAAGTATCCACAGGGATATGTTTTGTACCTGTTAGGCACCATGGACACCTTTTCACAAAGGGCTCCTCACACTACTTTGGCACTGTGGAGGGCCTTGCAGGTATATAAATTACACTGAAACCACTTTAGACTGAATTCTTTAAAATGTGTTTCTGTATGAATGAGAGTGAAGCTGCTCTTTGTAACTTGCTCCAGTGAATTTTATACTGATTAGGAATCTAAAATTATTGGCCCTGGAAAATGACCAAAGCTTAAGAATATAACTCTTCACATCAGCCTCACAATGAACTCGTCCTTTAGGGATCTCAGAACATATAAAGATAATTCTGTCTTCACAACCATATCATCTTTATTCTTTTACTTAAGCATCTAAGAATGGTCCAATTTGAATGCTAATTTTGATTTGCTAACCTGTCCACTAAGAATTAATTCACCATCTGATTCCCAATTATTTTGTCAAAGAGGATGAGATAAGAACTTTGAAATACAGAGCCTTCTACATGATTTTCAGATCACTGTTTCTGTTGCTATGCTCTTTTTCTGGATAAGGAGTAATAATGTTTCTTTATTGCTACTATTTCTAGTTGCCTCTTAATGTTATATCATTCTAAAACTGTCTTTTTAAAAAGGTTGACTGTCTTAATTTTTCAAATGACTGGGTCATGATTAAAGGAACATCAGCTGCTAAATTTAAGTAGATACCTGTTGGTCTTGTTTGTTAAGTAGGAGCAAAGAAGAAATGTAAGAGTAGGAGAATTTGTTTATGTAAATTTTGAAGCCTTGTGGGAGTTGAAATTTCCCAACAGAGCTGAGAAAATCTGTTACAAAGGCTGACATTTTAAAGTTGGTGGGTTGAGGGAAAATCATGCAGATCCATGTGACAAGCCATGCTTGCCGCAAAAGGTGGACTTAGTGCCAGAAAAGAAAGAAGCAATTTCCCATTGGCTTCTGAAATTGTTTGGAGAATGTACTTGCTAAGTGATTTCAATCTCTTTGAAATATGTCATTGATGATAAAAAAGCAGAGTATAAAGATAAATTACGAAATCATGTGTAGGTATTCAGCCACATGACCTCCAGAGTTCCCTCCCATCCTACATCAAGCTATGATTTTATGATACAATGACAATAATAATAAACAGTATTGTGCAAAGAAATATATGTGCAGTGATGTGCACAACAGTATTTTTTTTCATACACCATGTCCCATGATGAAATTGAACTTTCAAATTAATCTTGTATATAAAACAAAATGAAAATAAAATGAAAATGGCACTCAGTATATAACATTGAATGATCTCTGATGATCAAAGGCATTAGCAATCATTCAATAATGGCCACTTTGATGTCCCAATTAATTTGGGAAGATATAAGGAGCAATGAAAATTGTCTTGCTTGTCAGATAATCAAATTTAAAATTAAAAATTATTAAAATTTAATGTAAGACATTACAATGACTTTTTTAACAAGGTTGAGTAACTTGACTTGCTCTGAAAAGTTATAAAATTCTGACACTCAAATGTTTCCCATTTTAGAAAAAAACCCAGCCATATAAAATGCATAGAAATTCTCATTCAAACTTGTTGAAGTCAATGGTAAAACTTTCATTTTCTTTAAAAGGGGTTTTGAAAACAGAGGTTTAAAATGCCCACATTAGGTTTAATTAATGAATGCTAAAATGACAATTTGTCTTAGCAGCAACATTTTTCAGTACAGATGGACTGTGAATTATAGTGGTAATTCAAAAAACAGTATTGTCAGAGTATGGCAGTCACAACACACTCACAAGCAAACCTTCCATTTCTATTTCGATATTGAACACTGGCACCTATTGGAATGAAAACTGTAAATAAACAGCAAAGTGTGTGCTACAAGGAGATAAGCCACATTTAAGTGCATCTGAATGGTGTGACTCCTGTTAACTGTGCTGGTTTGAAAGCAAAACCAGTGAGAGACTCCAAGTCAGAAGTACAATTTAATAAGAGCAAAAGAAAAGCAGTAAAATAAAGTAAAATAAAATAAATTCAATAGTATAAAAATACCACTGACAGAGTCAGAATACAACCTGACACCCTGTTAATTAGGGTGTTAGTAGCAGTCCAGATGAAATGGTCTTGTCAAAGCAGTGGTCTTGTAGAAAGGTCTGGTAGCTCTTGTCCTCCGTGAATCCAGTGGGGGAAAAAGCTGACTCTGCTGTCCCAAACCCAGGATTATATGCAGGTGGGAATGCTTGGCTCCTCCCCCTGGGTGGAGCATCTCACAATGGGCTGATATCATTCTATGAGTCATGTAATGGGTTCTTGATGGCCCATTAAACAGAGACAGCTCCCAGAGGGAGTTATCTATGAGTCATAGGGCAAGGCATTGATGGGCCATTAGCAGAAGATAAGGGAAACACTGCCCCACCTGGTTCCAACACCTCAGATGGTGATAGAATACATACTTTGGGCACATCTTACATTTTTAATGTAGGACATTAACACAAGAAATACATTCACTTACTAGTATTTCTAAATGGTAACCACTGCAGAAAAATGCAAAGAATGCATTGTGGATGTTTGTGCATAGTTATCTTTCATATTCAATAAGTTATCTTTCATATTCATATTATAAGAATTTTGGAAATAAATACTGTCATGAAGACAAACACTTCTTTTACTGTTTTCTCTTTTTTTTTTTTTTTTTT
>VYXD01005563.1:134193-240420 GCA_013397195.1 Hylia prasina | reverse complement strand
TTTTTTTTTTTTTTAAAGAACAACTGCCAATTTTGTGCCTTATTAAAAAAAATGTTGGTAAAAAAGCTGTCGTAGCAGCACGTTTCTCATAACACCTTGCTAAGATGTTCAAACCTTGTTCTGTAGGATTTGCTGGTTACATTAGGTCTCACTGTCCTGATGTTGGTTTGGAAGGGATCTTCAAAGATCATCTAGTCCAACCTCCCTGCCTTAGGAAGGGACATCTGTCACTAGATCAGGTTACTCAAAATCTGGCTTTGAACACGTCCAATGATGTAGCATCACAGATTTTCTGGGCAACCTGTTCCAGTGTCTTACCCCATTCCTTGTGCAGTATTTCTTCCCAACGTCCAACATAAATCTACCCTTTTGCTATTTAAAACTTTTGTCCCTTGTCCTATCACTACAAATACTGGTATCAGGTCTTTCTCCAGTCTTTCTTATAATTTATTTTCCTTTTTATATTCTCCCTAGAGCCTTCTCTTCTCCAGGCTCTTTCTCAGCCCAGCTCTCTCAGCCTGTATTTATAGGAGACGTGCTCCAGCCCTCTGCTCATCTTCAAAAATGTCCTCTAGGTCAGCCCTGAGAGGCTCACATCTTTCCTGTGCTGAGGACCTCAGAGCTGGATGCAGCACTCCAGGTGGGATCTACCAAGTGCAGAGTAGTGGGGCGGATTCACCACCCTCGCCCTGCTGGCCGTGCTGCTTTAGATGCAGCCCAGGACATGGCTGGCTTTCTGGGCTCCAAATTCACACTCTTGGCTCATGTCCAATTTTTCATCTGCCAAATGGAAAGGATAAATGATATGTGTTTGAATTATAAACAAATAAATAAAAAAGTATCCATTTATTACTTCCTTAATGTATGCTCTGTGATTTTGTGATGTCAAAATCAACTGAACTCTGGATTAAAGGCACTTTGCCACCTTTTACACAGTGATATACTATATTACACTGAAATATTGTACATTGGCTCTACTTTTCACATTACCACAACGGTATCTTCCTTGACTTTACTAGAAATAATGAAGCATCCTGAACTATTAGTTTCTTTCAAACATCTGGCATTCTGTTATCTTTGGATTCACATGAAGACAAAGTTTATGCCACTTTTCTGGGCTAGGCCATTCTTTCCTGTAACATTAAAATACAGCTACATTTGTATTAGTTCTTGTTTCCTGCTTAGTTTTTAAATGCTATTATAAATAAGAAATGAAAGTAAGCTTGATTTCTAGCCCACAACTATCTCAACCACTGAGATACAAGAGCCTAAACAGCCAAAATCCTTTACCCTCACAACAGTGAAATGACAACAGTACCATGTAAACTGAAGGACCTAAGTTAATCACATTTAATTATAAGCAAAGTAAGTGTTGCATTATAGACAAGTCCATCAAGTAGTTTGCTAAAAAAGCACTTGCTGAAAAAGGAAGATTCTTCTCCTCTTCTACTCTTTCTCCTTCCTTCTATTTACTCTGGAAGCTGGTTAGAAAAAAAGGAAGTAAGGGAGAGAAGGATGCTCTGCCTCTCCACTTACAGAATCATAAGGCTGCAAGATCCACTAAAGCTGTGGAATACAACTTCATGATGGTCTAAGGCAAGAATTTGATTATCATGGACTCTTTTTTTGTTCATCCCAAGTAAGCAACTCAGCCCTTAGGGGTCAGGTGTTCCTTTGGATATTGAGCTTACTACTGTAATACAAAATCAGTTCAATGTTCTCAGGGTTACTGAAATGTGCTCTTCATAAGGAAATGTTATAAAGAAAGTTTCATGGGTAGGAAGAGAGAATGATTTTAAAACAGAAGTGTGTATACAAAGTCAAAAGAAAGCAAAACAAAAAAGAAAGCATTCAAACTAGTAAGAAGTAACTTGAGTACACTGTGAAACACACAACCCCTGCCCCACAAGCATCAATATTAAAAAAGAATGATAGGAATGAGAAATAAAGATGCAGTTTCAGTTTTTCTTAAACAGCATCTTAAATTGAAAAAGAAATGCCTTTTTTTTTTACAATCAAGTGGTGAGGGAAAAAGCTGCAGTGCAAAATTACCACTTTACCAGCCTGCCTTTCACTAATTACTGCAGCATTACTCTACTGCTTCCCCTAGCCTTAAAAAATTCATTATTTATCTCATTATTTTATTTCTTTATTATACAGAAAGCAATAAAAAGCTTTCTTTAATGCAATATAAAAAACTGTTTTTTAGAAAAATAATGATCTTTAGTAGTATTACCACCCTACCTATTATATTGTGTGGTTGTTTTAGCAGTCAAATATACCATTGAAAAATTACCAGCCAGAGTCAATAAAAAGGCATTTCTACAAACCTCATCAATAAGAGCTTACTACCACCTGTAATTTGAGCTTTGTGATTCAGCAGTATAAAACTCTGCATGGAAATTCAGTAATAGGAACCACTCTATTGATAAACAATACAGAATCAATATTGTCATAAGCTTTATTGTATGATTACTGCTTTCACTCAGCATTAGCTCACCTTTTTTTAAACAGCACAGTCTCAAAACAATTAACGTAAGTTTCAAAAGAAGCATGAAAAAGTTTCATGTCTCTCTCCAAAACCATAATGGATTATTTCAAAAAAATCTCTAATATTCTCAGTATCATCACTGAAACTGAAATGCACATGATCAGTTTTAGGTTTTTTTCTACAGCTAATTAATATGCTGTCAGCTATGAAAATGGTAAAAGGCTAGAAGACATTCCCTGAGTCATCACAGAAACTGTTCTGTGGTGGTTTATTTTGTTGTTTTTTCTATATTATAATGTAAAGTGGTTCGTTCCATGTACCCCCTCGGTTTTCCCCTACTTGAATTCCCCCATTCCCTCCCACCTGTCAATTTTGTAAACCCTGCCCCTGGCCCTTGTCAATCCCATCCAGGCCTCTCCCTGTTCTCTAGAAAGTTCCAGGGAGAGCGTCGAGGGATTGGCTGGGGCCCAGAATCTCCTCCCCACTCCTTTCCTCATTTGTTCCCCAAATGATTGTCACCTGTTACTCCCCACCCACTCTGTCCCCATTGGTTGAACCCACTGTATCCACCTCCCTTCAAAAACCAGTGCAGAGCCTCTGAGACCCTGGTTCTGTCCAGGTTTCCCCCCGGTCCTGTTCTGGACACTGTGCCCTCAATAAACCTTCTCCTATAACACCTGGATAGAGCCCTGCCTTCTTACTGCACCGTGGGCTGCAATCCCACCGCTGCTGGTCAAAGAACCTGCGTGGGCTGCGAGCCTCGCACTGCCAGCTCGTAGCGTCTGTAGCAGGTGGCGGCAGGGCTAGCCGGAAAAGCCAGCCATGCCTACACTGTTCATTTCATTATAGTTCATATATTGGAAAAGATATTTAATTATCCTTAAAAAATACCACTTAATCACCAGGACCAGAAGAAAACCTGAGTTCCTGAGTTTAGGTGCACATTCTAACCATTTCCAGCATCCAGCATGGATCAAGACTGTGAAAAGAATTGCTTATCTTTCCCCCTTCCCAAATCCCATACCAGCTGAATTAAAGTCCCTATGCTTTACTATAGATCCACATCTGGATTAGTGGATGACTAGCAACAAAGTTATGTCTCAGTAGGTAAAACTGAACATCATCATCTGTGTCTCAGTTTTTCTTCTGGGAAACAGATTAATGAGATTCCCCTATCTTACAAAGGCTTTGTGAAAATGCTTATTTGCAAATCTGTTATACACTGTAGCAAAGTACTGACACAGAAAAGATGAGAGATGTCAAAGAATCTGTCTTCAAAACAGAACTTCAATAGCATGTGTTAAATAAAACATGAGAATTCATATTTAACAATGAGGAATACAACTACTGTTGAGAAGCTGCTCATTAAGAAGGCACTCTGTGATGAGGAGATAGGATTCCAATGGGAAAAGAAATGGCATGTAAGCATATGTTAAAAAACTGTACCATGAGACACAAGCATAGGAGGAATGATTTTTTTCCATCTTTGAGTACTTGACTTCATAGTCTCACAATGTTCACTTGTGCCTTCTGCATGTTGGTATGCATTGACTGGCTATATCAGGTATGTTAAGGCACTGGGTAATCCACTAAAAAACTATCTGCAGGTGCAAAGAAGAGGCGTGGATGAGAAGGTTTAAACACTCAGATTAAAAATCCTTGACATATTCAGCTTCTCTGTTCCTTAGTTTCATGTTTAGGCTTCTTTCATAGACATGCAACTACTACCAGCAACATCCTTCTCCTACTAGCATAGTCACATTCTTTATAAAGTCATGATTACAAGCTCTATTAATACCTACACACAAAAATGCTTTCAGTGTCCAACTATTGAAGAAAAAGGATGACAAAAGTCATGTTTCTAACTTGGGGCTGAAGGCTAAAGGTTGACAACAGTAACACCAGTACACAACAGTAACATCCTGATCCCTTGCTCTGCATGACTGACCAAATTCCTGTGGAGTTTTTCTAGCACAGTGCAAATGTAATTTTTCTTAAAAGCTTCACAGTATCTGTGCTAAAAAGGTTGCTATGCAAAGGTACTCAATGAGAAAAACCTTCAGCAGCTTCCTTAAAATTGTTTTTCCAGTCTGTAGTTTGGAGATTATCTACAATTTGAATAAAGTTAGCCCCATTTTGTTTCCTTATTGCAACCTTTATCTGATTATTCATACTCAGACCTGGGTCTATATTGACCTTTATTCCTGTAGGTCAATTTTGGCTTAAATCTTTGCTGTGTTCTTAATCTCACTGATAATGGTTTTCCCTATCCACCTTAAGCAAGGAGCAAAATCCAACCATACCATTTATATGTAAAATTAAACTTCAGAGGTAAAGGCTAAACAAAAGGGTGGTTGTACATTTCATTAGAGAACTTCCTATCCTCCGTGACTGGATTTATTTTCATTGCTTGGAGTCATCATGCTTCTCTCTTATTTCTAGTTCATCTAAAATAGGCTTTGAGCTTTCTCTTACTAATGGAAATTAGCTTGTCTAAGAGTAATGCTCATTTTTTTTTCACTGATTACAGCATTTTGATCTAACACAATATTAGATGTCATGTCACTGGTTGTGTATTAGACCAAATTTAAGACCTTCATAATTAACAGAAAGCCTTTACATTTTTGAACATTACATGATTATATTTTTGTAAAGAAAAATGCACAGCGCCCTATCACACGTTGTGCTGACAATTTAACTTCTGCAATATCAGATGCAAATGAACTTAAGCAGCTGGCAGCAAATTTTGAACCACACAGCACTATCACCACAAACTAGATTACACTGATTTTTTCCATCATGGAGTACTAAGACATTATTGGAACATGACTGATTAAAAAGTGCTACAGAAATGGCCACTTAAGATGTGCCTTGTAATCTTGTAAATAATGTTCAGAGAAGGAGTTTTGCTGTATACAAAGATGTGAAACTGTACTTAAGGAGGATTAGGTAGATAAGGAGGCTTACCATAGTGGAAACAGGAGTCTTTCATCACCTAGTCACCTCTTAAATTTGGTCCCATTCAGTTATGACTGAAAGTCATTGCTGCTTAGTGACATATGAAATGGGTTTGGGTTTTAGAGCAGATTGTAACTGGAAAGCATCCATATCATAAAAGGCAGAACCACAAATGTTTTTAATCTGCACCCACATTGACAAGTTTCCCAGATGTGACCTAAAGAGTGAATGTGCTTCAAGAGCTAAACTACTGTCTTAGCTGAAGAAACAGTCTCTTAATGCTAGCATAAGAAGAAAATGGCAAGACAGGGTGGGAAAATTCTAGCCACAGAGTAGCTGTATTGACTGAATACCTTCCTCCTCAGAGGTACTGACTGAACATCTTTTATGATAAGAAACCCAGCCTAATATTAAATCTTACAGATTTGAGATGTACACCAGTATACATCCAGAAAAGCAAGGTCAAGGAATGCACTATCAGCATCAGACATCCATCTCCAGATTTTAAATTCTATTTTTAAGTTTTCAGGCTCAGCCAACATTATATCAGATTCATAGCAGCTGGATTAGATCAGTGCTTATCTGCTGCTTCTGATCCTGTGGCATCATTCTGCTTTCTTTTAAATCAATGTTGCACTGTTACAAATGACTACCTGAGGTGAAAAGCCATGATGAATTAGCCTTACCTTGGTGTGCAGGATATTTTCTTGAACAAAAAATAAAATTAAAGATAGCTCATTCATTTTTTTCTCAAAGCAATAGGAATGTTGCCCTTTTTTTCTTCTCATATTATTAATAATTATTATTTTGATTTTTAGTATAATTCAGAATTCCCAGATTTGTAGTACATTTTTAGGTTGTTCGTTAGAGAACAGGTTTTTAAAGAGAGCTTCAAAATATACAGACACTGCCAAGTGATACAAAGACGTGAGAATTCAAAACAACAACCACTAACAATTATATGTAAAAGAAGCAATCTTAATTTCTGATGAAATTTAATAATACTATGCTGTTTAGAAGAAGGAAGATAGTTACTGTACAGTATTGGAAAGAGCATTAGAAAACCCCACAGAACCCCCACAAAACCCCAAACACCCAACCTCTAGGAATGTAAATTCAGGCCAGAATAGCTTGAAATAAATATTAAAATTAAATTTTAATTACCATGTAATGAAAAATAATACATCAACTTTAAGAGCTTAAAGGTTTGTAAGTTTAAAACAATTATTTTAAAATGTGAAAAAATTACTCCTTTTTCTCTTTGCTTTGTCAATGTGTTTAGACTACGTTACTTTCATCAGAGCAAGAATTCCTATGAGTCTTTTGGGCATAACTCAGTTTTCTGTCTCCAAAATATATGATATTTTCCAAAGTAACTTTTTTGTTTCTGAAAGCATTTTTTAATCTATTAATGACGTGGTGGTACATCTATTACTAAAACAGAGAAAGATGTCACTGGGGTCATTAAAAATAGTTTATATTAAATTGGAGTGGTTTCATTTAGTCATTTCATTTACATCATTCCAGAGCAGAATAAAAGTTAAAAGTAGAGGACATGATCAAGTTCACATACTTAGCAAATTAACTATTCAAACATGCACAAATTCATCAGATAAAAGGTATGCAAGGATCTAGGTTTCATCATCTCACAATTGGGTGATGCAGAGATTAAGAGCCACAGCTTAATCCTGCACATATTACTGATGTAATCTCTTTTACAACACCAGGAAATCTCATTCGGGAATAAATAAAGTAGATGTTTTTCACCGAAGTCTAGAGTTGGCTTGGTGGAGTTTCTGCCCTTCTCTTCCTCTTTGATAGTGCAGTGTACAAATATGTATTTATAAACAATTCTTAATAATGATAACAGTAGACTCAAAGAAAAACAGTTGAAAAGTGGTCTGACTTTCAGTTAGTCCTACTAGATTGCACCTCAGCTGTCCTTCCTCAGAGAAGTATACTTAACATTTGCCTTGCTGCATTTCAGTATAGGCTACATGTTGCCCCAGAGAGTTTGTTATAGAGTACTGCAAATGCTTCAACAAGTCATAAATGTTCCTCATGTAAGGTTCTATTTCTTCAGATATCTAAGGTTTAATTACATAGTTACTTCTCGTTAAAAAAAAAAAAATAAAAGGTTATGGGTTATTATTTCCTTGTAAGGAAACTCTACTTAGGATGTCATTAGCATCCTCAAAATTTGTCAATCACTATAGTAACAGAGAATCACAAAATGGCTCAGGTTGGAAGGGACCTTCAAAGATCATTTAGTCCAATCTCCCTGTCACATTGCTCAGAGCCCTGTACAGCCTGACCCTGAACACTGGCAGTGACGTGACATCCACACTCTGGGCAACCTGGTTCAGTGTCTCACTGCCCTCACCACAAACAATTACTTTCTAACAGTGAACCTAAACCTGCCCTGTTTCAGTTTAAAACCATTGCCCCTTGTCAATACAGGCATTGGAAACCAGTACCACCTTTTTTATAGGCCCCCTTTATACATTGAAAGGCAGCAATAACCCTGGAACCTTTCCCTCCCCAGGCTAAAAAATCTCAGCTCGCCAGGCTAAAGATCCTCACCTCTTCCAGCCCTTTTTCAGAGAAGAATGTTTCCAGACCTCTGACCATTTCTGTGGATTTCCTCTGGACCTGAATGCATTACTCCAGGTGGGCTCACAATAGAGAGGAGCAGAGGAGGAGAGTATCATGCTTCTGTTTGCTTTAGAGTTCCTTTCTTCCTCTATACTGATTTTCAAAGGTTGCATTTGATTTTGTTTCACATATGATTTGACTTTAGTGAATAGATTTTTTTTTTTGTTTTCTCTAGCATCTCACAGAATCAGAGAATGATAGATGTTGGAAGGGACCTCTGGAAGCTACCTTGCCCGAGCCTGTTGCTTAAACAGGGCCACATGGAGCCCTGGATCATCTCCAGACTCCACCACCTCTATGGCAACCTGTGTTAGTGTGTGATCATCTTCAGAGTACAAAAGTTTTCCTTGATGTTCAGAGAAAACCTCACAGGTTTCAATTTGTGCCCATTTCTTCTTTCCACTGGGCATAAACAAGAAGAACCTGGGCCCATTCTCTTTGCACCCTTCCTTCAAGTATTTATACAGGTCAATAAGATACTCTCTTCTCCAGGCTGAATAAGGCTTCAGTCTCATCTCTTTTTGTCTTAAAGGTTTTTCTCTTAAAAAATGCTCTAGTCTCTCTTATAACCCTTTTGTTGGACACTGTTCAGTAGCTCTCTATCCCTCTGGTACTGATATATCTTGAGCTATACTCTTCCTATAAAATCCTATAAAACCTTTTAAGATATTTCAAATAAATTTTACATGTAAGATGCTTTGGTGTTCCTTTTCCTTTTCCTTTTCCTTTTCCTTTTCCTTTTCCTTTTCCTTTTCCTTTTCCTTTTCCTTTTCCTTTTCCATTAACACTGGATGACTGTAATTTTTTCTTGTAAATTAACTTGATCCTAAGACAGGTCAAAAGATCACGGGAGCCATTTAAGTTTTCTCAGCTTTCAGGACATTCATACAATAAAGACATCCAGACAAGGCCCCCACTTTACAGTTACCTAGCCTGTGCCAGACTGCAATTTCTGAGACTTTTTTACATCTAAGCCTTTCAGCTGGGATTATCCTACAGAAGAAGAAAACCTGATATTTGGTTCTGCTACTGCTAACAGAATAATAACCAGCCATTTGCAAAAGTGGTGTTAGTTTAGCATGTCTTCACACAGCTTGCATGCAATTCTACAAGGGGCTCCAAAACTCTTTACAGTGATCTGTTTTGGATTAAATTAGTGTAATGCAATTTACATCAAAAACAATTTCTGAACATGTCCATTTTTCTTCCTATATTCAATCAGGAAAGAAGGAATGAAAGAAGAGAATAGAGGAAGGAACAAAAGGATGATAGTGCATTCATTGATTCATTCATCATTTCTTTTTCCATTTTTAGACTGTAAGATTATTTCATCTGCTCTCATATGAATTGTAATTAATAGCATTAATAAGGTGCTTAGCCTACATTGGAAGAAAATTAATGTTATTAGCCAGAGAATAATTCTCTACGGCATATCACATGCAGTGACATTATAACTGTGAATACTTTCAACACTGAAATCTGTTATACACACATCAGTATGAAAAAGCAATAGACATACATAGTCCCAAAGCTTATCAAGAGGCTTTGTATTTTAAATTTTTGACATGGATTGTAATCATACTCTTCAGTATTGGTTTAAAAAGTCAGACATTAAATACTCAAAGAAGTATTTTATTCATGTGTCTTTTAGGCTTTTCTTGTCCTAGTATGATGATTGCCTTACAATTGAATAATTGTCCAATTTGATATTGATTCTCAATAAATAAACAAATGAAAAGGAAACTGTTTTGTATTTAGAATTCTGAGTCTTCAGTGGACTTTTCCACCTTGCAAGAAAAGCTTTTGCTTTCTCTCTTGAAAATGGCACCTAAAGTCTTTCTGCTTCCATCTGATCTCTCAAATGAGGAATAATGTTTCTGTTGCATTTTGTTGATAAATCTTTACATCTTTTTAGTCACTGGCACCTGGCAGTACTTCTACTTAAAATTTTTACTCTTTCCTACCCCTTTTTAAGTCATACACAAGGGTCTTCCACAACATCTCAGTCAGCAGAAAACAGTGAATTTCTTTTAGAACACAGTTAAAGTTGGTGTATTTTTCCTATCAAAGGTCAAAGATTTCTGACGTTGTTCTATGATGTAGTTTTCAATATGCTTATGTTTTCTTGATATACTGTGTTGTCTTTACTTATAAATTTTTGCAATGTATTGTTATATCTGGGCTATTTTGTTCTTATTGCTTTTGCAAGTCACGTTAATCTCTACATAAATACTAATTTCTGTCAAGTGAATGATAAAACCTCCATCTCTGAAAAGATCACAGTATTCACCTTTTCATCTTTTCTAGATAATTTTTTTTAACTTTTCAACTGTAGCATCCTCAGAGGCATTTCCAAGAATGTACTGGTTACTGACATCAGCAGTACAGTGAATCAATCTACTTTCTCTCACATAGCTGATGCATGGACTTTTCAGTGAAGGTTAATGGAAGTAAGTACTCCCTTCAACTGAAAAAAAGAAAAGCTATATTATTCCTCCAGATTCATTTGGAAATGACAGTCATAACTTTCTTTTTCATCAGGCTAATAGTGGAGGAGAAACTAGCAGAGGAACTAAACACATTTTGTACATCCTGGAGCAAATATGCCATCTCTCATCAGCAAGATCTTACAGAACATAAGAAAAACTGAGTAACCAGATCCCAAGTGAGAAAAAAATTGTTACTTTTATACTAGTAAATGACAGTTGTGTATCTGTTTTCTGATTAAGCTATCTCTACTGTCCCTGATGCTAATGAACAGGAAAGGAAAATACCTAAGTAATCTTGTGTATCTCTAAATTCGTTCTAATTTCCTCTATTATCACAATTAAATTTGTATCTCTGATTTATCCCAAGCTTTTTAAATAGCATGCCTCTGTCTTACAGTTGGTTTATTTGACACATCTCCTAAGAGCCTGTGGTCATTCTGAAAAAGAGCAGTGGTTTTCAATCTGTTGCCACCTCTGCATCACTAAATAGCCTGAAACAGCAGCATGTCAGCTACCCTGCTTTCCAACTTGCTGTTTAAACCCCAGAGACACTCTCTGGGGCAGCAAGGAAACAGAAAAAATGTAATGGCAGCAGCAAATAACCAATTAGACTGGAATAAGCTAAATATTGCACAACAGAAAAAGGAACAGGAAATCAAAGACAGACTGTAAAACCAGCTAATGCCCAGCAGATTGCTCCAATGGGGATGCAAACAGAAATTATAACACATGCGTTCTTTTATCTAATGCAAGTGCACAATTGACTAAATGCTGGTGGCCACTGACAGACATGGTAAAGATTCAGGGTCGATAGAACTGGAAAAAAACAAAACCTGCTCTCTCTTTATGAAATCTGATTTACAAAATAATATTGTTCTGTTACCTCCTACATTGAAAACCCTTCCTAAGCACATCAGTTTCCCACAATGGTTTTCCCCATTCCTGTAAATACTGCAATAAGTACATTATAAACCACTAAGTATGCTGTGCTGCCTTTTGCCCAGTATTTCTGAAATTAGATTTCTTGACGCAAAATATGCATGAATATTGATGCAAAATATGCAAAGAATACACATTTAACTGCGCATGCTGGCATAATTTATGTATGCACCAAAGCTAAATATCTGTTTATAGCTACTTAGTCAGAAAGCCTTCTTGAAGAAAGCCAATTTGCACTGACTTGTACTGAGAGGAGAATCAACTTGGGGTACAGAGGAAGAAGGACCTAAAGTCATCATTAGCAGTTATAATACTACTATTATACCACATGATTATTTACAAATATGAACTGTTACTTGTTTTCACAGGTGATTATCTCTGGAATCAGATAAACACTTCAATACATCTAGAGATACAGGAATCCTGTTGAAAGATTGAAGGACCTATTCCTCTCCAGCCTCAGAGAGAATGGAAGGCCCTGAAAGGCAAATTCATTGTTATTGACTATTCTTCATAAACAGAAGTGAACCTCATCTTAGTGATTTCAGTAATTCAGAGAACTCACTGAAATAATTAGCAAATTAGTTTTACCAACAGTGCCTATTACATATTTCATTTGAAAATATTTTGATCCTGATATCATACGGTAAACTTTAAATTAGTATATTGTTTCATAAGGATAATCTGAATAGGCCAGATGCACTCAGAAGCTCAGAGGGTTGGATTAAAGTACTCAGCTTCAAAAGTCCACAGTTAGATGTCCACACCTCTGCTAAGTCCATGCTGTATAGACCACCTTCACAGTCAAAGAAGGGAATGGGCTTTTGTAGGACACAATAAATTGGGCAATACAGTAGATATTGCAAAACCTCAGATTATTGTGCTTTCTAAATGCCTGTTTCTTTTCCCCAAATATAAAGGACAAGTATAACAGATATACTGTGGACACAAATTGCTGGTGTCAATTTGGTGAACATGAACACAAGTCATCATGGATTTCTTCCACTGCTGTTAGAAGCACATGTAACATACCTACACTCCAGTCCATTTCCTCCACTGCATCACCATATAAACCATGCTTGCTCTTTTCTTTGAAATTTTCTGAAGCATAGAGAGCAGTATGGACATGAAGATAAGAGAGGACAAGAAGAAATGGTCTATCAGTGTTCCTGGAAAATAAAACAAACCAAAACCACAAGTCCTTGGTATATTTTATAATAAGATTTTTACAAACAAATCCCCCCACAAGTAAACAAACACCAAAACAAAACAGGTGAAAAGGAATACTGTAATTGATTACAGGGTAATTCTGAATAAACACACACCCAATAAAAGTGCCACTCTTACTGAATTCAAAGCAAAATTATATTATAAAATCTATCTAAATACTATTTGCTGTAGATATTGAAAAATGAGTTGTTTAAAGGTAGGAATCTAGCAGTTTCAGAATACAAACAGTTCTCCTCATTTTACAAGTATATTTTTAAAAACCTGAATATAATTGCTGTTCAAAAACATACCCTCAGCACTACATATATATGTGAAACACAATTTCCTTCCTCAAAAAGTCATATGGAAGCTGATCAACAACACTGTTATGGAGACCTGGGTCTTTTTTCTGGACTAAGGTATATGACCAAATCTCTTTCCTTTTAAAGTCCTGTATGTGTATGCATGTGACTCTAGATAACCTCAAAGTCACACTAATATTTTTTTCTTCTCGAAGTAATGACCAGTCTCCATTGTCTTCTGTCTATTTCCTAAACAGATACAAAAGAAAGAGTGCAATAAATAGACTCTCTGTAAATTTTGCTGTTCATGTGATCTGTCAACATGATATTTATGATCAATTCCAGCAGGCTGTGAAAGCACAGCTCAAACAAGTACTTCTCCTTATGCATTATTTATACTACTTTACTTAAAATTGTGCCGTACTAGCCAAATTTACTGCTATATGCTCTAACAGCATTTGCAGTACATTATGCATATTGTAAATCTCAGCTGAACCACAAAAGCAGTACCCACAAAACTTGTCTGGATCGCACCTTAAAGCACACAGATAATTGCAGACTACTTTTTGTTTTATTTATCATATTTTCCCTCACCAAGGTGTGGTGGATAATACCTGTGATTCACATCAACATCAAAGGGAGACCATATATTTCCTCAAGCAGTTGGCTCATCCACCCTTTAAAGAGGGGAGGTCCAATACAGGCTCATAAAAAATATTTATTGAAAATTAACAAAAAAATCCTAAAATTTAGAACTCAAAACCAAAGTCTTTTAGTAGAAGAGGTTAATCTGATATCCATACTTTCCTCTTAAAGAAAAATAATTAAGTTTAATTTAGTATATTTATGATCCATTTTTCCTCTCTTCTTGGTTGGATCTGTTTTTTTTACAAGTTGTACGGTTAAATCTTTTTTTCTACTGGTGTATACAATAGTAGATAAACACAAAATGGGAAATTTTTATCCATATTACTGACTTGATATATGTGTTTCTGATAGGGATATTTTCTGCATAAAAAAGGTCTTTTTTTAGGAAACTCAGGAAGAAATACAACATTCTTCACGTGGAAAATAGATTAAAAAATATTTTAAGTCTCTTACAAAAATTTGTGCATCAGTCCTGTATTACCTTATTAATATAAAGTACTGATCCAAAAAATTTAAGACAATGGTTTTCATAAAAGATACACTTTCCACAAAGTTGTTTGTTGTTATTTGAAAGGCCATATAGGTGAAAACTTTTCACAACTGTAGCAACAAATAACAGGAGATCCTTGAGTCAATTAAAAAGGCTGAAAATATCACCAATTGAAGTAAAAAAGATATATATTTAAAAGTTATTATTTAATATATACATAAATGTAATACTGACCTTTCAGTAGAGAACTTTACTGCAAGGCACATGATTTTTGTTTTACAACTTGCACTTTTTAGTGCCTGGGATTATTGTTGACTTTTTCCTTAAACACGATTCACTGAATTGAGATTAATATACAAATTCTAGGGTAAAACACCATAAAAAAAATATTTTGAACTTTTAACACTGCAGGCTAAATTTAGTTTTCATGCAAACTACCTTGTTCTAATGCCATAGAGACACTGTATTCTCATAACTGCCTATTTGCTTTGCTAAAAGCTTCCTCTACAAATGTTATTTTCAAGACGTAATAATTTGAGTTTATTTTGCTTGTTATTTGCTAAACTCTCAGAAAGATCAAACTTTCATGAACAGTCATCAAATCAATGATTGATATGATAGGGCACTACATCATTCCCTTTTTTCCTACTAAAATTGACACTTTTTGTTTGACAGCTTGCTGTCAGGTGGTGTCTCACCAATTAATATCCTATAAAAGATCAGAGGTAGCTATTCATCTCCTACCAAAATACTTTAAGGAGAATCATAACTGAATACCTTTACTCTGACCATGAAAATGGAATGACAATACCAGCTAGTAGGCAGGAGAGAAATTTGACAATAACGGCTTAACTCCTGAACCACTTACAAAAAACAACTCCTCTCAAAAATGTATTCCCAGTCTTTTACACAGCCCAAACATAGAGAATCTCCGTTTCAAAAGATTTGAGAATTTTTATCCTTATGAGTCACACTGTTTTTTTCAATTTATCGAGTAGCTAGAGAGATTATATACATCTGACATAAGATATTTTCCAGGGTGTTTTTAATGGATCTTGAAAACATCTTAAAGCATCACATTGCTGGTGACTCGTCTGCCTTGCAAAGTGCTGGGTTCTTCTTTTTTATTGTGAGGTGTCTTTATACTACTCAAGGATTCAGCTCAGGCTTGAGCTGTAAAACACAGATTTAAAGTGGGTGAGAGAGCAATTAAAACTAATCTCACTTTGCGCTTTAAACACAAGTCTTTTAACTTTTTTCCTGCAAATCTGCTCTAAATGCTTGCTGTTTTGAAAACTCCTTGGGCAATTGTTTGCTTTTCTGTGCACTTGAGTGGCACAGTTGACACATTTCAGGGAAGGAACACCACCTGGACAAGCTCCAGAGTTTGGCCCATGAGAATTTAATGAAATTCAACAAGGCCAAGCGCAAAGGCCTGCACCTAAGTCATGTCAATCCCAAGCACAAATGCAGGCTGGATGAAGAATGGATTGAGAGCAGATCTGAGAAGGATTTTGGGGTGTTGGTTGACATGAAGCTCCACATTAGCTGACAAAATATGCACTTGCAGCCCATAAAGCCAACTGTATCCTGGGCTTCACCAAAACCAGCGTGACCAGCAGGTAATCCGTGGACGCTTCCAGGGATGGGGCATCTACAACTGCTCTACCTGTTCCTGTGCTTCACCACCCTCCAAGTAATGAATTTCTTCATAACACCTAACCTAAAACTGTCCCCCCCTTACTATCTGTCCTTATAAAAATTCCCTCTACCTCCTTTTATAAGCCCCCTCAAGGTACTGGAAGGCTGAAGTGAGATCTCTCTTGAGCCCTCTCTTCTCCATGCTGAACAACTTCAGCTTTTTCAGCCTGTCCACATGGGAAAGGAGTTTCGTCCCATTGATCATCTTCTTGATCCTCCTCTGGACCCACTGTAAGAGGTCCATCTCTTTCTTGTGCTGAGCACCTCACATCTAGACGCAGTACTCTAGCTGGACAACAGTGTGCCAACAGAAGCAGATAGAAACACAACATTTCCTTTCCTGTAATTTTCCTTTTACTAAAAATGTTCATCTTATTCAGTATCCCCCCAGTGGATAAATTCACTAGTGCTTATTCCCCATGGATGGCTCCTCTACATCCAGATTAGATCACCACAAGTGCTCTTTGTGATAGGACTCGATGAATGCACTTCATTAAACCTTCTTGTTCCTGCAGTAGGAAAATCTGAGTTTTGGCTTACTTGTATCAAAGCAGGACTATTCTATATGCTGGACTTTGTTTTGTTCAGACTGCAAACAGTACTAAAATTCCTGTTAGTCTGAATGAATCCATAAATGTTTCTGTCCTGGTCTTTTCAAATACGTGTCTTCAAACACAGATGTCATATTTTCAATTTTTTTTCAAAATCAGAAAGAGAACTCCAGACCACCAGGGGATAACTTATCAGAACCAGAAAAGGTGTTGAAAATGTAACAGAGAGAGGGGGAAAAATGTAAATATATAGAAAATCTGACTCTTTCTAGTAGATATTAAAAGTAGGATTTGTTACTACTATATCTGCATTTTTAAAATAATTTTTCCATGCCAATAACCAAACACTTCTACTTTTCCAATTGCATGCCTTCATTGTATCCTTTAAATACTTAAGGTAAACAATTCACATATGTTTTTATTAGCTTTCTATATAACCTTTTTTCTCCCCCTCCTAAAGAACATTTTTGTAAGCATGAAGGAAAAAAAATAAATTTATCATCTAGTACAAATTAAAGTCATTACTAAACCCATCCATCCACAATGCTTTGGAGTCCGATACAGAGTAGAGATCTACTTCTGTTTTAGAAGTGTTCCATTGACCATTCAGTCTGCTGTTCATTCAGAACTAGTGAGGTCCCTAATCATTCTTTAATGATCTAAAGAATTAGTAAAGCCCTATATGAACCCACGACACTTTCTTCCTGTTACCTTTTTGTTCAAAAGGCGTAATCAGAGGTTTGAGAGAAAAGGCACCCAGTAGAGTTGTTACAGCTTATAAGTTACTATATTTTTTAATATATGTGCACATATACGCTATATGTAAACAGAGATACACAAACTCTTCTCTATAATTGTTATTTTGCTCTTAACTATAAGGAATATTCTTGTAGGATTCATAAAAACGCTTTGAGAACTGTAACTTCAGTACATGGCAACTGCTAGATCTTAAGACCTAGCGATATATGAAAAACTCTAAACCAGTCTCCTAGAGTAGATAACAAAAAAATTCAATAGGTGTTGCAACAGTGTTTCAAGGAATAAAATAGAATAGATAAAGAGAAAATTTACAATTTGTTAACTGTTATCATAAAATTATGAAAATTATGCTTGTGCAATCTATGACCGGTAAAACTAGGCAAGGAAGTTCTTCAAATTCAACACAGCTTTAAATATAATCATGCTTGTATTTAAATACTGTTTTCCAGAAACTAGATTTCATTAGACTTTTAAAAAATATTGTTATTACTTGTGATCAGGTATAGAAATTTCTCAGAGAGGTAGTCTGTATCACAGAGTAGTATTTTTGTGTTGTTAATTTCTGATGTGCTAGAAACCTGGCTCTGGCATTTTGCAAAATTGGATTTTCTGTGCAGCTGGTCATTGAAGGGCATGCTGAAGATGTATGAGCGACAACTACATTGAATTTAACATGAAATAATTAGCATCCATTTGCCTTTCAAATACACTGTAATACCAAGAGAGCATTCTGATAGGTTTATGACATGTAAACACACTTCCTCTCACGAAAAAGCAATTAGAATTAACATACACAGAGCTACCTGCCCACTTACAATTAGGATAAGCAACTAAACTACTACCTGTTTTCACACACCAGATCTGACACTTGTAATTGCATACATTCTTCTCCAGTACCATTTCTGGGCACTGAATTTTATATTTGCTCTCTTTCAGTCTACTAAGGAACAAACAAAAATTGTAATATGCATGCACAGGACTAAGGAAGATAAAATACAATACCACCTCTTTGAAAACCAGACCGAAGTAAGTACAACAGCACATACCTATACACATTATAAGACTTTAAAAATACAAATTCCAATGATTACATAGAATCACAGAAGTGGAGTCAGCATCCAGCACTCTGAGGTAGTAGTTCTGAAGACCCCTCTCCTTATTTTGCTAGGAACCAAACACTATGATTTTATGATCTCTGTGCCCAAACAGCCTACAGCCACCAGAGCACCCACTAGTCTTTGTCTGTTCACAGAGAGCAGGTCCAGCATGGCCCCTCCCCTGGTTGGTTCCCTCACCAGCTACGTCAGGAAGTTGTCTTCCATACACACCAAAAACCACACACACAGTTTCCTGTAAACTGCACTGCATTTCCAGCTCCCGTAAGCTGAAGTCACCCTCATGAACAAAGGCCAGGAATTGTGAGACTTCTTTCAGCTGCTTATAGAATATTTTGTCTTCTTCATCCTGTCTCTGGGTGGTCCATAACATATTCCCACTATGGTGTCTAGCTAGTTGGCCTATCCCCTGATTCTTACCCCTAACACTCAAACTCATCACTACCATCATTAAGCTCTGAATAATCAAAACATTCCTTAACGTAAAGGTCTACCCCACAACCTCTCCTTCTTTACCTATTCCTTCAGAAGAATTTGATGCTTACACATGGTAAGAAGTCACAAAACTGAAAATGACTGACAAACAGCTAGAAAAGAGAATGTCTGGAAGTCCATTACCTGAACTCTGAAGAACTTATAGAGGTAATATAGGCAATAGGTATAATAAACTTACATAAATAAAACATGGGAAAATTAATATATCTTCATATACATTGTATGTAAATATAGCATAAAAATGCTTTGCAGGAAATAACAGCACTGTTGAAGATTGGAGCTTCATCATATATTTATTGTAAAGATATTTAACCTACTAAAAGACAGGTGATAGCTGATGATTTTTAGTTTGATGATGAAATGTGTATTCAGAACCAGGTAAGGTGAAATCTTGACTACTTTAACTACAGGATTGTTTGCACTCTGGTATAATTGTGCACAAGGATTAACAGTGTACATAGCTGAGTTTGCTACTTAATGTTTCAGGTAAAGAAAAGGAGACTGCGTGACAAATTCAGCGTTCAAACATGCGGCTGAAGGGCTGGAAGGACTGGAATGACACGAATGCTGTCAAGCATCATGACTTCCAAAACCTTGTGGCCCTTCACTTCTGCAGCCTGGTTGCCTCTTGGTGGCCATTCACCTACAAATGGCCAAAGCCAGTAGATTAGTCATAAAAGCAATTGTCTACTGGTGCTCTGGAGTTGATAGGTATGAACTCTATCATGTCAGAACTAGAGTGACAAAGCAAATATTGATTTTGTTGCTCACACTAATACATGGGGCAGATCAGTTCAGTGAATATTAATCTAATTACTCATATCTCCAGAAGTAAGGTTTATGGTCATATACTTTGCATGTGGACTCATTAAAGGGCACAGTTAAGATTGCTCAAATGCCCTATTTGCTTCTCAATCTTTAACATATTTGGATATTCTCTAATATAACATTGACTATGAAGAGTCTGGGTTATAATTCTCACTGTAATTGCAGCACTCCTGTAACAAAGTTTGTTGTGAATTATGAATATGTGCTATTAACCTTGACTTCAATTTAACAACACTGTTGTCTGAAAACTACACTGACATTTGGGGCCAAGTGTCTAAATGATGTAAACCCACTTACCTCCAGCTGGATCAACAAAGCTATGCTGACATAATTTTGCCAGCTCTAAACACTGGGGTCAAACAACAACACTAATCTGCATGGTAACACGTGCACATTACAGTTAAAGAGTCACTAGTGTTCTACCATGGATTTCCATCTTGAACTTACCTATTTTGAGGCAAACAGTTTATTGTCATGGCATTGAAATCAGCGAGACATTTGTAACTACCCAAAACAGTATCACTACAGGCATTTTATATAATTGTAAATAATGGAAGAATATACCAACATATAGTTAATGTACTTGAGAGTCTTTTGAAACCACCTAACGCTTGGTCACTAAGCAAGTAATCTCTCAACAATTTTCAAACGTGTTTGTTTGTGTGTTTGTAATAATGAAGCACTTCACTGTTAAATTAGTTACAATATATCTGAGAAGGCATCTTTATATCTATTCCCATCGCCAAGAGGAAATAAAGATGGTTTAGTTAATTTATAAATACTTATGAGAATGTTGATTGTTAGGAAGACTTACACATTTAAGGAAATTTGTTATAAAAAACATCTTTTCAGCATAATGTGTAGAAACGGCCACATCAAATATTCATAAGGATTGAAATGATAAAAAATTGCAATATGAGATCAAGATTTTACATAAACATTTTTTCTTGCTAACAGCTAGAAGCAGCTGCTTTGTGCAGTCATTAAGTCTAGAAAATTTAGCCACAGATTCTTGGTACATGTTTTCATCCAGCAATGACACCATATGCATGTATTCAAAGAAACTAATGCTACATACTTTAGAGAATAGTAATTCAGGGATGTAGAATAGAAATTCAGAATAATAGTAATTCTATATCTTAGAATATGATTTTACTTTTATTTAGTATTTTTAAAAATACTGCAACTTGTGTGAAAAGTGGTAGACAAAAATACATATACTTTTTTTTCCAGAAGTTAAATTCATTAATTTTTTTTTCTCCAAATATATTGATTTCTATTTTAGAATGTATACTTCTTTGACTTAATCCCATTAAGACCCCTTGGTGACAATTATGACAAAGTAACTGACATAGCAAAAATGAATCATGACTTAGGATGGTTTTGTAAACCCAATATTTAGGTGGCCCAACGTGACGGCTATTAAGAACACTTTTCAAAACACCCACTTTTTTCACAGAATCACAGAATACAGAATGGGTAAAATTGGAAGGGACAACAGTGTGATCATCTGGTCCAACCTCCCTGTTCAAGAGGGTCATCCCAGAGCACAGGATTATATCCAGGCAGTTCTTAATTATCTCCAGTGAGGGAGACTCCAAAACCTCTCCGGGCAACTGTTCCAGGGCACTGTCACCTGCACAGTAAGGAAGTTCTTCCTCATATCCCTGTGCATCTTCCTGTGCATCAGTTTCTGCCCATTGCCTCTTGTCCTATTGTTTGGCATTACTGAGCAGAGGGGCAGGATCACCTCCCTCGACCTGCTGGCAATGCTGATCCTAATACCCTCCAGGATCCCATTGGCCTTCTTGGCCACCAGGACACACTGCTGGCTCATGGACAGATGCACCAGCACCCCCAGGTCTCCACAGAGCTGCTTTCCAGCAGGTCAATCCTACAGTGTCCTGGTGCTTGGGTTTATTCTGTCCCAGATGCAGAAGCTAGTATCCTAATTTCTGAAAACCAAATCCTTTCAAAATTACTGTCATAAAAGTGGAGTCATCTAAAATGCCAGTATATTAAAAAAATTGCCCTATGAATGCCAGTATCTTAAAAAATTTGCCATATGATGCATCAACTCAATGAGGAAGAACATTTCTCCATTCCAGAAAAGTAATGGATTATGACTCTGCATTGTGCTTTCACAGAATTAACTCACACCACAAAAGATTTTTCATATTTCAAGTTACATGAAATTCTTAAGAAATAAAGTCCTAAAAAAGTTTAAAGTTAAAAAAAAAAAGAAATTCTGAAAGTTGTAAATGTAAACATTTCCTTTTCTATAAAGAAATTAATTACATACCTGATAGGAGGAAACCAAAGTCATTCCTACCAAAAAGATTAACTTCAGTCATCTTCTAAAGGAAAAAAATTACAATCATATATATAATGACATATTCCTTGTGCCCACAAGCTCTTTTTTTTTTTCCTAATTTTCAGAAGCACTGTCAATATGAAATGCCAACATTAAATTACAACAGAGTTAGAAACCTACCTTCCAATAAACTGCATGGCTTCTTTTGTCAGCCTCTGAGTAAGGTTCTCATAGGACAGTGGCTGCTGGATAATCTGACGGTCCCTCATTAAAAAGCAGTTTAGGTGTCGAAAATGATAGAAGAAAAAAATCAAAACCACAACTGAAATTGTGATTATTAACAAGAAGTAACCCAATGCTTGGAAGGGTACTTTGAGAAGGCCAATGTACTGTACTATTGCCAAAGACACAAGGGCAATTCCAGCAATTTGGATTGGGATGACAAGGCCTTTCTGAACCCCTTTTAAAAATACGCTGCCTTGGCCAGGTTTGCAGTCTCTAAAATTGGTCACGGGAAGGCCATAAAAGAAATCAAATCCATGACTGAGGGGGTGGTGACAGAAGTCATTACTGCTTTCACAGTTCATCCCAAGATGCCACTTTCCTACAAAAAGAGAAGGACAGGGAGTATTTTTGTAGTTAGATTCATTGAACTTACTTTTAATGTGCATTATTTCAAACACGAAACCCTCACTATATAACTGATATCCCCCTGCTCCCAGCATTTATTGTGTGGATCGCTATTTTCTATTTAAACTTTCTTTGTGCCTTCATCAAAGGTTTGGTGGTTTTTTTTGGGGTGGTGGGGTTTTTTTTTTGTTGTTTTTTTTTTTTTTTAATGTCTGCCTCTTCATCTCAGAAATAGCCTGGCATGGCTGCTGCTAAAGAACATTAAATTCTGAGTGGGCTAGCAGGTCACTGAAGAGCAACAGAGCCCTTACAGACAGTTAACTTTGGAAATTAAGCAAGTGTAGGTGTCATAAGAAAATACTGTTTTGTAGCAGCTACTGATTGAAGAGGAAGAACCAATATGGAATTATAAGATATCTTTTCTGAAATTTTTCCGGCAAATAATTTGATTAGTTAAAAAAAAAAAAAAAGACAAAAGAAGAAGAAAAAACAGTAACAAATAGAAAATAAATCAAGAATAGGGAAATTATTAAAGTATTTATTATTCAAATGATTGCAAAATCTCTCAAATTGCTAATATCCCTCAGAATGCACATATGTATATTGAGGTCGATTATTTTGCATTTATATATTTCATATATATATATTAAAAAGAACCAGTAACAACTAAATTGCTGTAAAATACTCTCTCTCACAGCATTTTGTCCCACTATGAAATCACTCTAATTCTGCAATAATGTTGGACACTGTCTGACACAAGAAACCACTGAGCTTGATTTGCATTAAACCAATATAATCTATATTCATGCTGATTATGGTAAGTATCTAGATAATTCATTCTATGACTCAGGTACAACCTCTTACCATATGGTTATGCATTGCTTAGCACAACAGACCTAATTGGTAGCTGTTATTTGAATCAAAATGCATAATTATAAAAAAAATTCAAATTCAGTTAAGCTTATTGAGATAGATTAGGGATAGAGCCATGTTCTTTGCTCTCAGCAAGAAAATGTGGTGAATATTTAAAAAAATCGTGCTGGACTTGACAAAACAGATGACATTATATACTGCTGGGCTAAACTTTATTTATTTTTCTGAATCAAACATGACCAGCATAATTCAGAGGTTGTGATCATAAAAGAAATGAACAAGAAAACTGGCAAACCCAGTAGGTCTTCATTCCCACAACTTAACCCAAAGAAATTTGAAATATGTGTTTTAGAAACTTCTGAATACACATGGCAGTAAATGCAAAACAGAAAAAACCAAAAGCATATATAGAATGTTCCCATTTTCTAAACCATCCCAGCTTTCATACATCTGCAAGAGTCTCCTGATGCAAACAGTTCTGAACATCTCCTCCTGGGTCTCCAGAACAGCATATTCATCCTGCACTTTTTCCTTTGGCTGTGACAAATGCAGGTACTGCAGTACCAAAGAGGGTGAACATGGGGATCAGTTCTGCTTTTTTTAAATTCAGAAAATTATCTAGGTGCTCTTATTTCTCTTCGACAAATAACAGAACTGAGGTATAGGATGAGAATGTCATATGCCTAAGTTCATCTGTTAGAAAGAAAGGGAGGAAAAACAGAAATCTTAAATCTGAGTGCTCAGTTGAGTCCAGTTGTCCTCATACATCTCTTGATGGTCTTAAATTAAAAATAACTTCTATATATCATCAAACCAGGTACAAAACATTTTCAGGTCAGCTTATGTGCCAGTGAAATTAAGGCCTCTACACCCTTCCCATTCCATCAGAACTTCTCTCTGTCAGATGGCCCCTCACCTGAGGTGCTATTCTGCTTTTTGTGAACAGAATGGTTCTGGTCACTACTTTTGACATGGTCCAGGGAAAATTATTGTGGTCAATTAAAAAGCAAGAAGTACACACCATTTTACTGAAATTTCACAAATTATAATGGTGCTATAAAGGGCTAAGTAAAGCTGGAACTATGATTTTCACTCCCTAAACCTAAAGATGAAGATTTTAGAAAAGAAATGCTTCAATTTTTCTCTTGGGTTTGGATGGGTGTCATAATGAAATAATCATAAAGCCAGATGTGTAACAAAGTGAGCATGAAACAACTGTCATCAAGACATCAAGGTAGAGGCTTATAGTAATGTACATAAATGATCTCCAGGTTTTAATTTTGATTTTTTTTTGCTATTATATGTTAATCTGAAAGCGCATATAATTCAGTAGAAAAATATGAAAAAGTAACTCAAACAAATTAAGCATACCTTCAAGGTCACTTATAATGATATGTAGCGGTTTTTTTAACTGGATCTCAACTACAAGGCAGGACAGAAAAACCTTGCAATAAATTAGGACAGGGGGAAATACAGGTCCTATTTTTATCGAAAGGGCTTTAACAGGCACAACAAATTGTTCAATGTCAAGACGAACTTGGGCCTCAGAAAAAGATTTGTTGAGAAGCAACTTAAGCCAAACAAAGCAGAGATCAGGTTATCAGGAAAAGCAACAGAAGCTCCAGTTCAAATTATATCGGCAGCTGTGACTGAATGACACAATTGCCATTCTCAAATGGCTAGGGAGGTAGAAGGTTTTGATAGATCCTGCACTACTCTGAAAAAGCAAGTGATGACTGGATCCACAATACATGCTTTGTTTCACTCCTTGTGACAATAACCTCTGCCTTGAGCTAGTGCTTGAACAGATTACTGTAATATGCTTTGGATTCTGGGGCCCTTCTGAATCTGAGAGCAATGCAAAATGCTCTCATCTCTTTGCCAAGTGATGCTTCATAGAATGGACACTTCACACAAGCACCATAAGCATTTCAGCAGATTCTACCAAGCTTTTGAGTGAAATTTATGCTGTTAATTGTAAATTATGAGTACTGTAATAATTTGAGACATAGACTTTTTTCCCTCTCCGTCAGCCAAAATTAGGATTTCTGCAGAGTGAAAGCAATGCAAAGAAAGGCGAGTGGAAGTGAGAGGCAAGTCCTATTCAGCCAAGAAACTTCACTTGAAACTCCATTTTTCAGAATGCAAAATCCTGAGGATATTACAGAAATCCATGTTTTCCCTCTATTTTTCCCTCAGATAGTGGAAAAGGGAGCAATATGAAGACTGATTTTTATATAATGATATATTTCTTTTGGAATGATTTTGTGCTTTTCAGATAAATGGCAATATACAAGATGTGGAGCAAGATGCAAACAGAAATATTTTATTTTCTTAAGGAAATATATTTCTTCGAAGTACATAACAAAAATTATAAATGTGTATGTGCATATATTATTAGCATGGATAGATTTTAAGCTGTTTTATGAATAACTGTAGTATTAACTCCACTCCATAGACTCAGTCAGTCTTGGACACCTTACTACTGTGACGTGCCCAAACATTACAATACTTCATTCTGAAAGAAATAAGTACCAGTTATCAATTAGTATTTTAACTTTGGAGAAAAGATACATAGGCGGATTTTAAACTTCTCTGGATACTGGACAACACACTGGATAGCAATAGTGAGGAAAAATTAACCTTTATTCAACTGTAATTGAGCACAGCAGTAGTTAAAATAGTATCTATCAAATTTAAGGAGGATTTTTGCATTATGAATAGCTATTTCCAACAAAACATCAGCACTTCTTCCCACTGATAAAATATTACATATTCTATGTATCTGTTTTGTTGAAGATCTGATTGTGTGCTTTTCTGTTGTCACCTTCTTTATGTCACAGGGGAAAACAGTGAGGTAAAAAAGCGTATACATGAAGTAGATTTATAGCTAAAATATATTTTGGGACATATCAAACAAAAGAAAACATATATTCAGAGGAGAAAAAATTAAAAAAAACAAACAAAAATGCACCTAGGGAAGAAAAATAATGGCCTTAGACAGGAGATTGGCAAAAAAAAATAGAAATGACACTACTACAGGCCTGAGGAACAGAAAGGCTTCAAATTCCCCTTATGCCAATCTATCACTGGTGCACAAGCTGACAATTAATTGTTTGGGAACTGCTGAGTTAGATTGAACCAAGCAAAGACTCCCTGAACTGGACCAATATGATGTGATAAGAGTACCAGCAAAAGCAGAAAATGGACTGGTTGTGAATCAGACTGCCTATCTAGTCTTCAAATCTACATAATTTTTCTTTCTGTCATTTACATGTGCTATATTCCTAATTTTACTGCACTTCTTGATTTTTGGAAACCTTCATTTTACTCTAAGGATATGATAATATTTCATTTTATGGTCTCACAGCTATCATTCAGGCCACTTGGAAGAACTGTTCATTAAGCATCATGGAGATAACTTCTGGAGATCTAAGTGGCAAGCTGTCATGTTGCAGCAAAAGTAGTTAAAAAAAGATCATTAACTAGGTCAGCCCCAGAAAATTAGCTGTATTACTATGCTTGTTACAAACCGAAAAAACTCAGACATTAATCGAATATGGAGAAATAGGAATTAAGTCCACAAGGAACATGACAAATTATGAACGGCTTTTTTGTACTATGGTTCCAATGCACCTACACTAAATAAACTTCTGATAGGAATATCTGGTTTTCTATTTTCATTCTTCCAGGACATCATGGTATTTTATGCTTTATAAGACTGGGGTATAGCTAAGTAGGATTTTTAGTTAGAATACTGACACTGGTTTATCTACACAATACAGACTTTTTTTTGAAGAGTAACATGAATTGTTAGCTTTGCCAAATAGCCTGTTTTTTTTTAAAAAAAATTACTCTCAAAATTGCAAGTTTCTGTTTCATTTAAAAAACAAATTGCACGCATCCTTCATCTAAATTAATTTAGTAATATTTCAGCATGATGTTCTCTGCACAACTATTTCCTGGCAAGTCCAGTACAGAAACACATTATGTAATACTTCATCAGTTGAACTTCACAAGAATCTTCTTAAATATAAGCAATGTAGAATAACTCAGTGGCCCAATTAAGAAAAAAAAAATCAGAAATCTTTAATGTTATACTTTTATATTAACTCCAAATCTATTTAATATTAATCTAGTATGATTCCTTTTGCCCATCACTGGGTATTTATGCTGCGATCAGTTGTCTGAACTATCTTTATAATGAGAGAGAAATACATTTTTATATTAAATACCTACCAAATAATATGAAAAATTTCTTAGAAATGCCCATTTCTGTCTGGTGACTAAGATGGTAGCCCAGGTACAACATTATTTACTTCATAGGAATTTGAACACTGGTGAAATGAAAACAACCACAGTGCTGACATGTACCCTGTGATCAATCCCTCACTGTCTCTCTGATGTAATCAAACTCCTATTTATACCAAAAAATTTCAGGAGCTTGACTAATTTTCAGTTTGTTCATCATGTTTCTTCAGTACCTTGCAAAATGAGACTATAACAGCACAAGGAAATTAGACATACTTACCTGACTAGTGCTTCACATAGGCATGGGAATGTGCTCAGCTTTGTTTCAGAAAAATAAATTAATTATGCTGTGACGGAGAAAAGCTTAATGCAGGCCCTTAAAAGCCAATATGGGAAGCAAATGTTCCTCTCATTGAAATAAAAGAAAACAGTGCTGAACATGTCTGCAATTTTACCTATTAGAGCTGTTGCATAACCTTTCTGCTTCAGGAGTTTGGAGAAAGTTATTTCTTCAGAAGAAAGTCCCCCAGAAGAGGCAGAAAATAAGAAGACACCAACTCGTGAGAAGGCAGCCATTCCTAAATACAAAAAAAAAGAATGAGACCAGGATAATACAAAGAAAGAATTTCCATTCATTAGCTCTTCATGGACTTTTTTGCCTTAGGTGGTCTCACTTAAATGACATATTACAATCAGACATTAAGTATTGCAAGATACGATCAATCCATTTAGCCAAGTGAGGTCTTTTCTGTATTGCCACCAGAAACTGAGACGTGGAGAAAAAAATTCTGAGCTTATAACCATGGGGCCAGCCATCACACAGACAGCTGCATCCCCTCATGTAGATTTTCTAAGGTATAGCAAAATTTTAAGAAGTTGAGCTCATATAATTTATTTTTCTTGCACATAGGAAGAGAAGGAAGATGAGGACTAAGTGAGATCATTCCCAAGTTCTAGTTTGAGAATTTCCCCTGTCCTCCTATGTGGTTCTCTATAAGCCTTTAAGGTCTTTTGAGAGAAGGCATATTGAAATAGGGCAGTCTTACTGCTGGGCACGTAAATATCATGAGGTCAGAAAGAGCAAGAGAGAATCTGATCCTGTAAATAGAGTGGCTTGAGCTGTCAGCATTGATGGGGTGCTCCAGTGGCATGAAGACACATCATCCAAGGCATGCAGAGTGCGTGCACTAAAGGAGCATCAGGCACCGGCTAACAAGACAACATCTAAATAAGGCACAGTCATTTCTATATACCAAGAGTCTGAGAAACACAAACGAGCTTATAAGCTGCTCTCAGGATGAGGAACTTGAGAGCTCAGGTTCATGAAAATTAGATTACTAGGATTCCAGATGAGAGCTGGCACTGAAAATAGACAGTAAGAACAGAGAATATCTATGCAAATCTGTGCAGATGTATCTTCAGGAAGTTTAAATTATGCAACTGGATGATTACAGTGCCCAAGTTACATGATGGATGTAGAAAACCAGAATCCCCCCTCAGGTATCCCTTGTGGTTACATGAGAAAAACTTGTTAGACTGGTTTATTAAAGAGAGCTCAACTTACCCTTCAGATGCTGACTTCAGTTTTTCACCCCAGATAGTTTTGCTGAACAATGTTTTCAATAGCTTTAATCATACATTTATCTATATTTTATTTCTTTATATTTATTTTTACGTATTTCAAGTTATTGTAACTGAAATCAGTGGAATTTTGTTAAATTATCAGAATGAAAGTACAGAAGCATGATTTCTTTTTTTTTCATCAGTACCTTTCTCTGAGCTTGTGTCCCATCCAATACTGCATTTTGGAATCTTTTTCTTCAGCTCTATTAGCAGGAATTTATATTTCTAACATTTTTTCCACATCATGATTCTAGTGTCTTCTATAATAAGCCTTTACTGATAGAAGAAGCCTTTCTTCACCGATATTTGGAACCAATCCATATTTAGAAATTTTGTAGCTAAGTAAGACAAAGTTCAATTTTTGTACCTACATGGAAATGATTAAGTATGTCTGAGAGCTGATCAGTGAAGAAAAAAATTAGTTCAAGTGCTAATTTTTCAGAAATAAGAACAAGGAACATAATGGAAAGTGACCTGTGACTTTACTGACAGTAAATATTAATAGCAATATATCTGTAACAGGTATATAAAATTTTCCTTTGCAGATGAATGTAATGGAAAATTTAGCAAGTTATATTAGCTGGCACTTTTGCAGAAGCTTGTTACTTGATTTGAGTGAGCAAGAACGTATCAAGTAGGCTCCAGAGTCTTGCTTTGCTTTCATTCCCAGAAGCAAGGACAGGATGTTTTATCACTAGTGAACAAGTGATCTGATTAATGTATAATGATCCTTGCTAAAAATGATGTTAAGGGAATGTTAAAGTTGCATGGCTAAGCACTGAGAGGCTCAGACCCAGCACACTAAAATAAACAGACTAGATCTTCACTGACTCAAATAGGCTTTGGATCAGGTACTTTAAAAAAAATTAAACGCACATATTCACAGGATATTCACTGTGCATGGGTAGATATGGAACAAAAATAACACTTCAAACAGATAAGGGGGTTTTTGCTCTCTTCCCAGTTTTGAAATATTTCAGAAGTAGACCAACACTGTTGAGCTTGATCAGTCACTGAAAGGACTGATTATTTACCATTCTTAACCTGGTAATGGTAAACAAATCAAGAAAGGCCAGACCGACAAAAACTCTGCATACAGTTTACTGTAAATAAAATATTATATTTATATATAAATAAAGTGATGAGATTTTACCTGATCTTATAGGATATCTCCCTGTCAGAAAAGCTGCCCTGCTTGGAGTACAAAGTGGAGATGCTGCTATATGCTGAGTAAGTGTCACTCCTTCCTTTGATAGCCTGTCAATATTAGGGGTTCTGGAAAAACATAAGCAGGTGAAAAAAAGTACACAAAGATGATTATTTGGATACAGGCATGGTAAGCACAAGGCATCTGAGGCAAAAACTAACAGGAAAATCTAGTTAAAATTTAGTGTATGTAAATTATCAAAAGCGTGGTGGGGCTGCAATTCCAAATACTATTATGTCAAACATTTTTACATTAGGTGTCAATACTGAATAGAACTACTGTAATATTGCAGCAAAAATCTTTTTCCTCACTTTCTTCTATTCTTCATGGCCTGTGTTAAACAGCAACATCTGGACATACAGTACTGCAACCCTTTTTAATGTGTTCCTTGACCAAAATTGTAATTTTACAACCTTTTTGCTTCAGTAAGGGGGGCAAGAGAGACTAGAGAAAGGTTGTGCTTCCTTACTCCCAACTTGGTGTCTCTTCTGTTTCTCCCCAGCAAAAGCTTTTTGGGGTAGGGATAATGTTGTGTGGGGCTATAAGCTGTTAGAAGAGATTCAAAAGATTATGACTCTGTGTTATGCTCTATACTAACAATATCTACATGTCTGACATGATTACGTCTGCTATATCAGACCCAGGGGCACAACCTAGCTTCCATATCTGTATGGGAAACTTGTCTGTGATCTGGCTCATCATGCAGATTAAAATTGGTTCCTGCAGGAAGAAATCCTGTGCCCTTGGTTCTATAGATAAAAATTACTGATGCAGACTGGCCAGCAGCTTCAGCATGCTCTAATAGATCTCTGACCCTGGAGATTAATGACTGTGACCTCAAGGCACACTACTGCCCCCAGCATCTAAGTCTGAATAGTCAGAAACATTAATTTTCCAATGGAATTATTTTCTATCTGTAAAGTCACCTACTGGTAACAATCAGTAAGATGAAAATTCATCATATTCCAAAAATCTAATTCCAAATTCTCCCAGCAGAGAATATAGATCTTGGGGTCTTTCTGGTGCCTGTGAGGGGAATGATCCAAGCATCGGTGTTGTATATATTTTTCCCTGTTCAAAACCACAAGCTGTAACCTGATTTTTTATTTTTTTCTGAGTTATGAGAAGATTTTACTTCTAAGTAACATCAACAGGGAGAAGAGCATTTAACATTTGACAGAACAGTGCTTTTAGTCTGAATGTATTATCTAACTTTGCCAAAGACTGCACCACTGAAACACAATGGCTAGATATCACTTACTCTGTTTACACAACCATCACATCTAAGCTGGTAGCAAGAAACATCCCAGGGCACACTGATGCATTATTTGAGTACATTAACATTTGTTTTAATTATTATATTTACTACTGTATGAGGATAAATTAAGGACAAATATCAGCTCTTTATTTCCAATTAGTTAACAACAAGCTTGTCCCAAATCATGAGTGCTTCAAAATATGTTTAATTCACAGCACTTGTGTCGTGTATTCTAGGAGAAAATTGTTGATTATACTTTAGTTCTCTAGAGCTACCCTTATTTCATTCATTGCTCAATCCTATATTTGTAATGCAACTTTTCAGCAGGATAAATGCATTAGCTAAGTCTTTGGTCAAAAAAAGAAAATAAGGATTGAATATTCAAATCTCTGGAAAAGTTATTAACTGTGGTTACTCATAAAAAAAACTAATCAAACCTCTGAATGTTCTGGCAGTTTTAATTTTAAAAATCCATTGAAAAGTAAATATAAAGTTATGACACCACCAAATTATCACCCTACCTTAAGGTTTTGTTCCCGTAACAGCCCAGATCTCCAATACCAAGATCATCAGCCATCAGTAAAATCATATTGGGCTTTGAAACACTCTGTGTTTTGATACTATTTATGGCACACTGGCAAATTATTAGAAGTAAAAGCAGCCCCATCTTCTTTCTGGTGTGTAAGAACAGTTGGAAAATATAATAAATAGATTGTTAATCTAATTCATTCTTATTATTACACTTTGCACAGTAAAAGAACAAAAGAAAGATTGAATACTTTTAGTTGGCTTTTTTTTCTTGCAAGTTTTTGCAAAACATTTTCTGTCATACTTCTTAAAAATAAAAATGCATATTTTAGTATATGGCTAATTTTTCCTTCCACTCCTTTACACAGATGAAGCCTTTAAATAAAGACAAAGAACTAGGTACAACCTCAGCGGCAATTTTGCATATAAACATGCACTATATAGCAATAAATCATAAGAGCTAACAGTGCTTGGGAGTTGTGGTTTTTTGTGGTGGTTTTTTTTTTTGTCTTTGTGTTTGGTTTTGGAGGTTTTTTTGAGGGTTTTTTTTGGGGGGGGGTGTTTTTTGGGTTTTTTTTCTAGCTACAACTGTTATTTCAGGAACACAGAAACTGAAATCATTTACGATCAAAACAGCCAAGGCTCATTGAACAAAAAAAAGTTAATCAATTCCACTAATTAAGTAAATGACTCAATTCTCTTCAACAATAGGGAAAAAAACAGCTGAAGTTTCTGGAAAGGAATAAATATTATGGAAAAGAGGGTGAAGAGATGCACTACGAAATTATTGTAAGGAGTGTTTAAGAAAAGGCCCTTCACAAACATTATAAATACCAGGATCTATAGAAAAATCAATTAAAAATATTTTACATCATATCACAATGTTCTATAAATAATGCTCATGCCATATCCAACCTAAAACAGGAAGAAGGATGTATTGTACACAATGCAACACACCATTATACACTTTCTTATGCTAAAAGCAGAGTATTTGCAGATGTACATGTATGAATGCTATTTTACCTTAATCAGAACTCATCATATCTCTGTGTTAAACTGCACTGACCATGCCCTGGCTGAAACTGAGTGCCTTCAGGCTGTAATGGACTGTGCCAAGCATATACATCAAAAAGAACAGAGACTCTCTTCTGTCTCTTAGTAAGACTCCTATCTTTTCTGGATGCAAGCAGCCTTTTCCAAATGCAGAAGAGGCATGAGTCACACCTGCAATCTGCATTATTCTTGGAGAAGAAGTGGAAGAAACCAGGTAGAAATTTGTAAGTGAAAGAGTGGGAAAAGGAGGTAGAGACAATAATTTCCAGAGAGAACGGGGATAGAGGGTCAGGAAAGAAAAATCTTGTAAATCAATGAGTTACGGTAGATAAAAGTAACTGGAGAGAAGATAAAGAAGTCAAAACTGAAAGACCTGGTACAGAGATTAGACATCAAGAGAGACAAATTCACAAAGAAATGAGGTGGGTAAAACTGTTTTAGAGAAGATGAAATAGGCAGAACTAGAAGGGCTTACTCTGACTTTATTAGCAAGAACTGAAGTTGAGAACCAGCTGAAATGAGAATTTTAGGCAGAAATGAGGAAAAATGGTAGAGGAATAAAGAAACTGGGAGGGATGACAGTGAACAGGAAAACAAAACTGAGGAACAGAGGTGAGAGAGAAGTGGGGGTGTCCGGGAGGAAAGATCTGAGGAGTTATGATTATAGTCAATGAACAGAACTGACTAGAAAGAACCTGGGAAGATAAGATTTGGGACTAACATAAGTGAGAAGCGATCAAAATAGTAGGGATCAACCAAAACAGACTGGGACTTCTGATTCCCAAATTCATTATTGCTGTTCTGTCAGAAAGTATAGATGCAAAGAGGGCTTTAATTCTTTTAGTGCTAATTCACATACAGATAAAATACTAATAAGTATATTAGCTATTCTTTACTGCTTAAGGTATATTTTATAAACATTTTGGTGACAATAGTTCTGGCTTAGACTTCAGCCAGAAGCTTTTAAAGATCCCAGCCTTATCACTGTAGTATATTGTTATCTTGTTTATCCCATGGGAAGCAATCTACTTCATTTCAGACATGGAAAACAAATGCACAAACTGTAAGTCTAAAAGAGTAAATGCATTTCTGCATAGGATGCATCTAACTCATTCTTCATCAAATAACCGTACTAATGAAGCTGCATAGCCCCTACCATGGTGAAGATTTACCTTTCTTCTCTGAAAGGATAAACAAATGTGATTTACTTCCCATGCATTCCAAGAGAACAATTAACACCCAAATTGACCCAAGAGGACAAGAACAAACTTCTGCCAGATCTTATGTTCCTACTCTTATGTTCAGACTGCAAAGGTCTCAAAGGCCAATGGCAATGAGCACGTTGAAAAAGGGGACATTATATGTTGGTGACATTATGTAGAGAGTTGCATGGATGCTTGCAAGACCCGCAGAAGGCAGCCTTATTTGATACCTCCATTTCTCATTTTGTAAACCAGCTAGAAGTAGAGTTATTGAAGGTTGTCTCTGATACAATACTGCTGGATACTTCTCTACTCTGAAGGAATATCTGTAGATACACTCACACATTGAGCTATTTGCCTTCACCTGATATCATGTCCCTAAAGTGAAATCAACAAGGAATCAGGAAAAAAATAATCCAAACAACTATGATTTCTCTGGTGTACTCTTTCTGCAGCAGATTTTCATGCATCTTGAATGGATGTGCATAGAAAGCAAGAAAAATCAGATGGATGAAATTGAGTGGAACAGACAACAGCAAAGCAATTCAAAGGAGCTAAAAGGGAAGGACGTGAGAAGAATGAAGCTCTGAGAATGCTGAGGGCTGTGTGCATTACACCAGGGTTTCTCCTGGTGAAAACATAGGCATGTGTAGACCTAACACAAAAATGATAACACAAAATCAGATGAAGCTTCCAGCTAACTAATGCTTCCTCTTTGTCCAGAGTTAATTCAAATGCTCAAGAAAAGATAAAAAAAAAACCTGGCAAAAAATTCTTTTACTACCACACCCTTTTAGCTTTTGCAGTCAGCATTAAAGGCATTTTGGAGAGAAGAACATTGTAATGAATATCTCTCCATGGAACTTTTAACCTTCATGGATTTGTAATGGTCTATTTTTAATTAATTAAGTTTTGGGTTGACTTGGGGTTTTTTTTGCATTGAAACAATTTGATTTTAATTTTTTACGTCCATAACACTCTTTAAATGCTCCCTCAGTAGGCATCAGCTGTGGAGGCTTGTGTTTCACATTCATCTGGCAACATTTTAACTTCCTTTTCCTATGTGGGGTACATGAGTGCAAGTTTCAACCTCTGCTTCACTTTCCCCATGATATAATACAACTAAAAGTAGCTTCTTCCTTTCTAAGGTGGCTGATAAATTGAGTAGATTCAAGAGGTGCTTAATCTACAACAAAAGGAACATAAGATTTTGTATTTCACACATCCTATTTCAACCTACAATACTTTAATCACTGTATAGGAACCTACAGACATGCATACATACATAGACAGATGTGTCAATATGTACATATACACATGTATGTGGGGGCATATACACAGGTCCCACTTTTTCTACACATCTCCAAATTGTATTTTTGGGATTCTAATACATATTTTCTATTAGAATTTTAAAGAACCCAAAGTATAAATATGTAAAAACGAATGAAAGAAAAGTCACAAACAGATACAATCCACTATTCCACTAAACACTTCCTTTTTAGTTTTAATTTTCTACATTAAAAATGTTGGTCAAAGAGTTGGGGGGGGGTGTCTTGTGGGGTTTTTTTTTGTTTGTTTTTGTTTTTTTTTTTAAATCAGGATAACTGACTCCAGATATGGCTGTCAGAGAACTACAGAATATCCTAAATTGGGTACCTACAAGGATCATCAAAGTCCAACTCCTGGACCCACACAGGACATCCCCAAGAGTCACACCATGTGCCCCAGAGTATTATCTAAACGCTTCCTAAGCTCTATCAGGCTTGGTGCTGTGACCACTTCCTTGGAGAGCCTATTCCAGGGCCTAACCACCTTCTTTGTGAAGAACTTTTTCTATTATCCAACATAAACTTCCCCTGATACAGCTTCAGGCCATTCTCTCAAGTTCTGTCACTGATCACCAGAGAGATCAGTGCCTGCTCCTCCTCTTCCGCTCACAAGGAAGTTGTAACTGCAATGAGGTCTCCCCTCAGTCTCCTCCACGATGAACAAACCAAGCAATCTCAGCTGCTCCTCATAAGGCTTCCCCTCAAGGCTCTTTACCATCTGTTGCCCTCCTTTGGACACTCTCTAATAGTTTGTCTTTCTTATACTGTGACACCCAGAACTGCCCCCAGCACTCGAGGAGAGGCCACCCAGTGCACAGCAGAGCAGGACAATCCCTCCCACTTGCCTGGCTGGCCATGATATGCCTGATGCCCCCAGGACAGGGTTGTCCCTCCTGGCTGCCAGGGCACTGCTGGCTCATGTCCAACTTGCCATTGACCAGGACCCCCAGGTCCCTTTCCTGCTTTCCAGCCTCTCATTCCCCAGTTTGTACATCCTGGGTTGCACCATCCCAGGTACAGAATCTGGCACCTGCCCTTGTTCAACTTCATATGGTTGGTGACTCCCCTGTCCTCTAATTTGTTGAGGTCTCTGCAGGGCTCCTCTGCCTTCAAGGGAGTGAACAGCTCCTCTCAATTTAGCATCATTGGCAAGCTTATTGAGTATACTTTCCAGTCCTGTTTATGAAGATGTTGAAGAGTACTGGGCCTAAGATGGAGCCCTGTGGAACCCCACTAGTGACAGGTCACCAGTCTGATGTCACCCCCATTCCCTGTAACCCTTTGCACCTGACAGCTGTGTGCTGGATAATCATCTGACTACTACAGACACATGTATCTTTACAAGAACAATTAAATGAAAGCCTTTCAAACATCTCTTCCCAACTGAAACATCTCAGCATTTTTATTAACTTTGATTAAGCAATTTATCTGTAAACTACTCTTTTAATGTAAGAGAACCCTTTGAGAAAATGCTTAATATACTTTATCCTTGAAGGTACAGTATTTTCTGATGAAATAAGCAACATTTAAAGACACTGACCTCATTAAAAATACTGTGTTATCCTTAAGCAGTATGCAAAAAAAAGAAAAAAAAAATACCTTGGTTAACTGAATGCTCAAACTCCAAAAATTTCTCTAGTCATAAAAAAATCAATGTAAACTAGAGAAAAATCTGCCCTCTGTAAGATTCTGCAGAGAAAATTCTTCAGCTTAGTGAGAAACAAAAAAAAAGTAAGCTTTTAAATTTTAAGAAATGGCAAAGTAATATTATGTATAAAAAGATTATTTTCTGGTATCAGTTTAAGATTTGCTAAACTCTCTCAATTAATTCCTCTCTTACCAGTCAGTAATATCTGCTGAATCTTTGATGTAATATAACTGCTTTTCTGAAACTTTTCATTATATTTCAGTATGTATCCTAACTATACACATATATGAAAATCTGTATTCAATTGACGAAAAGTTGTCTTATTGCAAGAAAGAAACTTTACTTAATATAAGCTGGGAAAAACATTAAAACAAATAATTATGTTTCTTAAGTGCAAATAATGATTGAATCTGAATTAAATAGAGATGAAGCCACAGAACCCCTATCAGATCTAAGTTTAGTTTAGGTATCTTTTTAAAATGGTCTCTCAAGAATTTTCTACTTTTGTCTCAACTAAATTATACAACTAAAAAGCAGTATTAATAAATAATAAATATTCTTTCTAGTAGTGATTTATAACCTGACTGGAGTAAAATACAATATTTTGTGATATGTCATTATTTGTAATAAAAATGCTAAATAATTAGTTACAAATATTAGAGCACATACATTTTTACCCTGCTACTGTTTCACAGTATGCTCATTAAAAATCTCATTAAAAAGTTGATTTTGGTTATGGGCTCTGGTCAGTAATGTAAGAGAGATCCTTGAGATAAAACAGGTAGTAATCTTATTTGCCAGTTATGTATCATCCTCAGAACAAAAAGTCTTTTAAAATTTAAAAAGGGAAATAATGAGTAACTACTAGTGACTATGTCATGTCACTTCCTGGAGACTACACATAAGTATCTAAAACAATTAAAACACGTCTTTCTTACATACTTTGAGGGCTTAGCTAAACTCAGCCATGATATTTAGCTTACTTAATAGTTTCCAAAGATGTTGAGTCAGTGTTTTTAATATACACAGATGTTGAGTGAAATGACTATTTTTGACAATGCCTTCTTCAAGAGCGTCAAATGGACATGGGCAAGAACTCATGTGCCTAAAATTTTGCACTTTGGAATTATACAAACAGATAAGGGTTGTAAGGCTCTGCAAGACTGTGACTCACACATAAAATTAATGGTGTGATTACATCCATTTGAACTGGACAACATAGAAACCACAGCTTCATCTCACTGACTGGTTGCAAACTCCTCACCTTTGCCTAACTGCAGCCAAATAAGTCTCCTTTGAGTTTCCATTCATATTCATTGCAGTGTTTTAAAAAAATTTAAATAGAAGTTCTAATTACAAATAATATTGGACTAAAACACTCCACCAACACATGGCCTTCATAGGGATAGGGCACAGTTCTGAAGGTTGTTATTTAAGTCCTGCTGTAAGTGACTGAAGAGCAGTAGCACAACCAACCACTTAACACTGAAATTTATTTTCCTTCAATTTGCAAGCAGTTTCTAAACCCTTTTCACTGAAATGATAGCCTTTGAATGTCTATCAGAGGAAAACATGAAACCAAACAGAACAAAAACCAAAAAACCAGACAACTTAACCCCAACCAAACCCCACCTTTCTCCCCTGAATTCCTTAATGGAATCCTCTGGAGTCTGTCAAGATCAAAGCTTTGGATTTTATTACACTGTATTCCTCTACCTACAATTACTTTTGTAGACAGAGTGGTTTACCAGAGAAAATTGCAGGGAAATGACCAGTTAATTTTCCTTTGCTACATGAGGCTAGCAAGTAACACATCAACAAAATGACCCAATATGTTATGCTATTTCCAAAGCAAGGCTTCATTTAAAGAAAAAAGGCATTTGAATTAGTTTGTTCTCAAAGAGTTACTATTTTTATATCAGTTCTAATGTTATTTATGCTTTCATTATGATAACACTTAAGGACTCTCAATATTGCTGATCCTACCAGATAAAAAAATTAAGACAAGGCTAAATTCAACCAACAGTGATTTTAGCCATGTAGAATTTAAGTACCTATATGGGCCACAGCAAATCAGCACTCATGGTGCAAAGCAATCCATGTGAATTTATTCATCTTTAAGTTTGGCATTTAGTCTGCACTAATTACCTAAGCTTTCTTTTTAATTAACAGGAAGATACAGGCACCTTAAGAGTTTCTTCTTAAGACTGGTATAAAAATTTTGGAAGGGATGCTCATGACCTTTTTCCACAGACTAGAAAGCTTTAACACCTAGTTTAGACTAGATTTATATAAAACTAATAGTTACATGCAATAGATCCCATCCTGATGAGGGGTTGCCTGTATGCTCTCAGCATGAAATATGAAACACCCCCCCTCCCTTTTTAATAAACAAACATGAAGTTTTTCAATTAGTATGATGTGCTCTACCAACATGAGTGTAACAGTTTCTTATTCTGTGAGTAGTAATTCCTACTGGAAATATAAGAACAAGGGACAACTTCTCATGAGTATTAGTAGCAAAATTTTCCTCCAAGGGATTCATTTAGGTATTTTTCCTTTCCAGATTGTATAGCAATATGATGAATATTCCATCTTACATATTTTATTCTTTCATTACTCTAAAACAAAAGAGACAAGAGTGATTGATCGATCGAGCAAATATTATTTTATAGGAATATTGGTAATTCCCTAACTGAAGTCAGCTATAGCCAACGTTTTTAGGTTACAATCACAAATCTGACTGGAAAAATAAACTTTATTTTGACATAGAACAGAATTTATTCAAGCAGGATACATCAGGAAGCTCTTGTCAGAGGTGACCAGCCAACAGACTGCAAGCTCAGCCCGTCTACTCCCTGCCTGCTTTCCCACAAACGGCACACACAAGGCAACCAAAACATCCTGTGACTCACCAGTGATCACTAGATCCTGTTACTTTCCTTCATGAGGTCCTTGTCACAGAAGAAAAACATTTCGGTTCCTTATACATGGTAGGAAAAAGTCTGTCACTGCCCATGGGCACTACTCAGCAAGTCACATGGACAGTGAACATTACAGTCATGACACCACTCACATGTACAAGTATCTTATATGTTCTTACATGTTCACCATGTTCTTACATGGTGAATCTCACACCATGGGAAATTCATTCATTCTAATCATGGAACAGTGATGCATATGTTTGTCCTGTCACATAAGAGATAGGTAGGTCGAAGAGGTAAGAAGAGGTAGGTTGTTTTGACAGTGGAGGAGCACTCCAGGGGATGTCTCTGAGGACACACCAGGAGTTGCTCTGAGCTGAACACAGTCAGCTCCAGCCAGCTCTGCAATGGACCCACTGCAGATGGGTGAGCTCACAGGTGAGCCCTCAGGGAAACATATTTAAGAAAGGGCAAAGATTCTGGGGTTGGGGGGGAGGAACAGAGTGAGAAGGCTGTGAGGAGCAGTGGGAGAGGAGGAAGAAGAGGAAAGAACAAAAAGGCCAAAGCAGTAGGAAGCATCCCACACTGAATCAGGAATGTGGCCAAAGGCATTGTGGTCCATGGAGCAACAAGGAGTAGCATAGGGAAACAGCCAAGCACTGACTACAGCCTTGTGTGCCACCCAGTGCCTCCCTGAAGGGATTGTGCCCAACCTGCAGCAGTAACACAGTGGGAGGAGATGTCTGAAGGTGTGGAGACTAGGAAAGTGAGAGGAGTCTGAACCTGGGAAAGTGGGAGGAAAACTGTTTTTCCTGTAAGATTAAATGTTTGTCCTTTTTTTTTGTTTTGTTTTGTTTCCTAACACTTCAACCAGTTAAATATTTATGCAACCTATCAATACATTATCTTGTATTCCCAAGTGGTTTTGCCTGTGACAGGGATTGTCCTGTCTTTATTTCCCCACCAGTTTTCTCACTCATATTCCTACTACTTTTTCCTCATATCCCAGGGGAAGGAAGGAAGGGAGTGAGCAGCTGAGTAAGTTAGTGGCTGTTAGCCAGGGCCAACCCACGACATTTAAAATAAAAAGGAATAAATGGATCCAATCGCAAATTACTTTCATTGATTATCAGGAGCCAAAAATTTCTTTGCTGTTATTGAATCCATCTAGATGTAAAAGTGAACTTTTTTACCTGGGAGAGAAATGGCAAAGCTTATTAAGCAAAACTAACTTGAGACCAACTGACTTTATGGTGTTCCTGCTATAAGTAGGAGGCTCACAGGACATAAACAAACAGCTTCGCCTTCCTCTTAATTTGCATGGGTAAGAGAAATTAAAAATAGACAAACAGCAGCTTATTAAAGACCAAGCTCCTTCCCTACAGTTTCTGAAACCAGAAAATCTGGTTTATGTTACTTTTGTCCTACAACTAATATTCATGGAATGTTGTCCTCATTCTGCAAATGGTTATGAATAAAATTGTTTGGAATTTTTTTGCATAAAGTCTTCTAGCAGGAAAAAAAAAGTGGGTTTAAACAAAAACAAAGGTTTTTTTTCTTTTTTAAATGAGGCAATTTAAAAATGAAATTGTTCTCCCTAACTTTTAAACATGAAAAATAGACTGTCTAGCACTTACAAGGTGAAAACAAACCACTTTTTTTTTTATTCTTTTAGGCTGGGAGATATTTTTACTGCATTATTTTGACTTGAGTGAAAAGATTAACCCTCAAATTACCCAATTTTTAGCACCTAATGCAAAATTAAAACAAAGATTCAAAAGCTTTTGAATTATCCATTCTCCGTTTCTATTTCCTCCCAAATAACACAATGAAAAAAGAGCTTCAAAAAAGGAGGGAGAGGGGAGTAAGATGGTACCTAATTTTCTAATCACCTTTAATGAAGAGATACTCCACTAGCATTATTCACTAAAAAATAAAAGTATGAAACATTTTAAAAATGTAATACAATCATTGCAAAACAAAAGTGAAAACAATATGTAAGGATCATGAAATTAGGAGGTCTTACAAACCAGGAAAAATGTTTACCCTAGAAAGAACATTTATACAATTAGGAAAAGAAGGATGATTAGCGGCATAGTGCCTATATAGCTGTCTGATTGCAAACTACATAGATCAAGAGTCTGCTAAGAAATGTGGCAGACAAAAGGCAGACATTTACCAAACAAAATATGTTGGTACACATAATGAACACATTAACCAAATCAGTTTTCTAATTGTAAAGATTTGGTCATTAACTAATTTCAATAATCCTACAAAAGAATAACCAACTTTCTCATCAATTAAAAAAAGAAAGTGACTCTACTTAGCTTGGCAAAATATTTGAGGCATAGACTTTAAACATCATGGGATTAAGTAAAAATTAAAATGAATGTCTTAAAATGAAGGATACCTGAAACAGCAAATAATTCTAAGACTAAAAATATATAAGACTATAATTATAATTATATAATATAAGACTACAATAAAAGAAGAAGATAAGTGGATCCTTAGAGACAGACAGAAAATAAAAATACCTGAATAAACAGTGTAGAAATGCAAATACTGTATTACAGCAATACAGGAAAAACAGCAATTTTAGCCAGAGCTATCCAGGTTTGTTCTGCCCTGTGTAAGTAGAAACTTCCTTCCTCCTCTTCTTTTTCTCTAGTTCTTTACTCCTTGCTTACATAGGAACTCTATGAAACTTGTAAATTCTTGCTATTAAAACAGAACAGCATTTTTTTGCACATAGGAGCTGAGGCAAAATCCCAACATGACAAAATGAAAATTACCAGTAGCTCAAATCTATAGGAATTTATTTCATTCTCACCTTATTTTGCAAGACATTTTAAGATGATAAATAAACTAAAAGGTATTCAGAAAAGACATTTTTCTATTTTCTTATGGCACACCTTTGCTTGTGGTACCAAGCATTAGCTTTTCCATTAACATTTGAAAGTTTCTCAGTAATAGCTCCAGGGGTCTCATTATCTTTTGGCTTAGTCTGGAGCATGCTGCCAGTATTTCTGAAGCAAATAATGTGCTTTTCCAATTGTATGAGAATGGGTTTTTTTAAACAAGTTTTTAAGAAAAGATGTTTTCCTTTGCTTTGTGCCTTTAGGTACAATACAACCTTATGTTTTTAAAGGATGGATTCTGTTCATTAATGAGAAAGAACATACCAATTCCTCTGTCCAAAATGCCTTTTTTTCAGGCCAATACCTCACTGCTATTATTAAACAACTGCTGTACTAGAGAACAGACCCAGTTGTCTATTATAATATAGGACTTGGAGATGTGATGCTAAGAGTTACTCTTGTGACTAACTCATGTCAATAGCTTCTAATTTTCTTCATCATAATAGCCAGTTCTGTCAGCAGTGCAGAATATAAACAATAACAGGGAAAAATAGATCTGTTTGAGCTCTCTACCCTAAGATTTCCTTATGAGTAGGGCTACTCAACTGATTCTTTAGCATTGTAGACAAAAAGAAGAGGCCATTTTTGCACCAAATTTGAAAACACTTGTCCAGGATGCAAAAATATCAGCGCCATTGCATACCTGAAGCTGTCCAAACTTTTGTGTCCAAAGCCTAGAGTGCCATAGCCACAGTTCTTGTTAAGCATTTTTTAAAAAGCCATCTCAATTGTCTCTTCTCAACTAAACTTCTCACCCAAACTACTTTTATTTCATTCCTCCTCATCCCCAAACGTCCGCTCGTACAATCAAGAAGCCACCCCACAAACTCCTCTGCAATCCTAATCTTTCTAAACCATGCCCTACCCTATTTCAAATCCCTTCTTACTCAATAATCCCGTATCAGTGTACCATCGATGTAAACTGAGGCTAAATACCTTTTGGATGCAGTGGCTCGACTCCTCCAATTCTGCTTGCCCAGGTGCTGCTATTGTCACTGCCTCTCTAGCCCTAGTCACTGCTCCCAGCGTTGCTGTGCCTCCTCCATGACTTCCCTCAACACACGCTCTCCCTGGGCCAGCAGTACACAGTGCTCCCTGCTGGCGACCGGAGCTCTCCCTGTGCTAGCGCAGCCTCAGCGCTCGGACTGATGGGGCTTTAACACAAATCCACCTACAGAGCATCCTAAGGGCAAAAGCAAACTACATGTTTGTGAGAAAACAGGATGCATGGAATACATATTATTAATGAGTCATTACAAAGCTGCATAGCAAGACATATGTACGGTCAGATTCTGTTCCAATACTTGTTTCGGTTATATAGGCTTCTGTTTCACCTTCCTTCTTCTTGGCTCAGTATGGTTGCTCAAATGCAATTTTTTTGTTCAAGCCTGGCAGATACGACCTATCCAGAATGATGATTTTTTCCTTACCTTTTCCCTGTCTCTATTACTCTTTGCCATTTTTCTCTATCTTAGAGATTCCTTACAGATACTCTCCCCTCAGTAGCTGTGTTTACTCCCAGTTTACAAGCTGAATGCATACGAAGTTACAAAGGAAAATATTAGATTTATTTAATATCCCTTTAAAAGTTACAGTCAAGTCTTGCAGGCTTCCACCTTTCAACTGAATGGACTCTTTCAGATTACATACACTGCATGTGAACCACTCACTTCAAAACTACAAGCTTTTTTTCAGAACCTAACCCCCTCCAAAACCATTTAACAATTCATCTCCATTTGATCCTTGAAACAGACTCCATAATCAAAATTACATACACTTGTAACATTACTTTTTAAACAACTAGAGCTTAGGTGCTAAGGAAAAAACTGCTGTGACACAGCTGGAAAATCTTATAGTTCATAAAGACCTTGCTTTCTATTTTCTTCACAATCCTTTACAATTCAAGTAATGCTTATACTCTTTTTAACCTGTTCAAGACAGGGAATGCTTTACTGCATTGCAATATCTGATAACAAAGCGCATTCTGTTACAAAATAACTTGCCACTATGTTTGATAGTATCTTACAGACATGAGTGTATGTTTTCAGCAATCTCCTTTTCATTTTTAAAAATACATTGTATTATGTTAATGCAGAAAAGTAAACCTATGTTATTATTTCTCATAATTGCTAACTTCCTGCCAGGAAGAATTTCTTTAAGCTGTGAAAGAATATGAACTCCAACTACATATTACCCCAGTGTTTACAATCAAACTATATATAAATGACAGACTTTGGGGCAGAAAAAGTGTTTTACCTTGCAGCACAGAATTGTTTCAGTTTTTGCCTCTCCTACGCAAACAAGACGGCTGTGCACTTATCAGTATATAGGTACAAAGTCCAGACACGTGAAGTGAAACAGAAGGGTGGAGGGGAAGAAGGACAACACTGAAAAAGGTAATTTATACAAGACTAACAAGATTTCTTGATAAGTCATGGCATCACTAGTACAAAACAATTTCAGCACGTTCTCATAATGGATATATAAATATGCCTAACCAAGATGCTTGTTTTAGTGTGTTACTGAAGACCTCCTGTTGACTTTTTTGTGAAGTTGCACTGCATTTTTGGAAAACAAGGGCTGTGCCAGAATCTCAAGTAAATTTCTGCCTTCTGTACACATGGGAAGCATTCCTACAGAATATCTACACAGCAACTTGGGACAAACTGCACTGAAACACCTTTTAAAATATAATTTCAGATCAGTGTTTTTCAAACTTTTCCATTGGAGGCACAGAATATTTTGAGATTCTCTTCTTATAAATACCATACGCTATAGCCCATCCTGGTTTCTTTAATATGCATTGTCTTAGAAACTATATATGCTCCCAGAAAATGACTGCTTCCAGAAAGCCCAAGGACCCTAACGTGAAAAATCATTCATTAAATTTCAAAAAGTCCTAGCTAATTGACATATTACCTCCTTCTCAGCTATTGTCCTCCTCACCTCAATTTATGTATTTGTCATGAGGAAATTTGATCAGAAAGAGAAAGATGGATGTCCAAAGATGTGTGACAACCACCGCTGATGAAACTTAACGCAATCCAAGCCTTACAACCTAAGTATGAAATTTTACTTTTCTTCCAGGCAAAACCTAAGAGCTCACAAAGACTGAGAAATCAAATTGAAACAAGAGTTTTGAACAGCTGCCTAAACGCAAAGTTTAAATTACATTTTTCTGTGGTTCAGGAAATCAGTACAGCTTGTCCTGAGCTTTCTTCTGCATTTGACTCTGCCTATTTTAAAATAATATTCTACTTTAACTATGTTGAAATAATTTTAAATTGCCAACTTTCCTCGATCTCAAATACCAATAGGAAATGCTAGCCCTGCCTTAAGCCTTTGAAAAACTGCACTATTGTCATGCATTTATTCAAAGCTTTAACAAGTGAATATAAAGACAATTTAAAAAACATATTGTCAATCTCTCTAAAATAAACAGCCAATTACTTTTTAATCCCTTTGTTTAATAATCATTTTAGATTAATAATATTTTAGAAGTTTCTAAAAAAACCTGCTGTATACATACAAAAGCAGCAGTACTAGAGATACAACAGATAAGAAGCAATACCCACTGGCAAAACACCATTTCTGGTATACATACACTGCAACTCTTAAGTGCATAATAATAACTACTTACTTACAGTAAATTTTATTAAAACAAATTATTATTAAGCTACATTAATTCAAAATCTTTTGATTATGTAAATTAGAAGAAAGTAATGATAAAACAAGGATTTGTATGACAAAATATAGATAAAATGAATGAAAAGCAGACTTGTCTGTGCTAATTAGCATGACAATTCAAGGCATTTGATATGGAAAAGCAAAATGCATTTTATAAGGAGCTAGTCATTCTAACTATAACAGTATGCAAAAATTTACAATGAGTTAATGAGTGAAAAAATAAACATCCTCTCATAACCAAATTTAAGTACTGAACGAAGACTGAATAGAGGGGGGTATTTCTTTGGGTTTCTTTTCTGTCTTTGATTAAACATCACTAAAAGGTGCTAAAGTGACAATTACTTGCTGACTTCAAAGCTTGAGCAGGAGTGAAAACTGAAATGCCAACAGGGAGGCTGCATTCATGGCCAATAGAATACTACATTACCCAGTAATGTATTCTCTAGTGATCTATGTTACTTTATGGATTATATTGCCCATTTTGGCCAACAGGTGTTTTGTGGTTTGGGTTTCTTTTTCCGCATGGATATGAACACAGAGTCAGATATAAACACAGAGGTCATTTTTTCTCCTTCATAATATGTTAGTAACATTTTTTTAAGGTACTTTGGACTTAGTCACAAATGGGAGTCAGTATCTACCAGTTTATTTATGGATGTTTGCATGTATAAAAGAGTTCAATTCATTGAAATGGCAAAGGACATTATGTTTTTATTTAGTGTTTGGTATGGAAATGAGGATAAAGGATGCATGACAATTTACTGGAATTTAGTGGTAAGGCAGAGCTGCAACAAGGCAAACTCTTTCAGCTCATCAGAACACCTCTGCAAAAGTTTTAGAAGTTTAGGATCCAGCTTTATCACACCACTAAATGTTTCTCTACCACGTACAGTACAGTGTCTTGGTAAAAACAAGACATGATACACTGATAGCTTGCCTGGATGTTGGTGCACATGTAATTGCTTCTGCTTCCACATAAATCTGCTAATAAAAACTTGTATTTTACTTAGATTCAAATGAAACATACCAGCAGCAGAGCTAAAATGAAACAAAGGGTATTTGTTACTTTCTCTTATCACAGTGAAACCCAAGGAATATAGTTAATTTCAAAGAATATTTTTCAAAGACACTTACCCAGAATTTAAAGATAACGATTTTGCTGTTCTAGGGACTTAGTGCAAATTGTGTTATTGGATTCTACAGAATATTAACAAATCTTCAGAGAAAAAAAATGCATAAACTTCATTCTTAGTCTAAAAAAAACAGTCGCAAGTTTCCCTTTGAAAATTCTGAAATCATGCAGGTATCTTGATAAATGGAGGTATCTAGAAAATCATTACATGAACTTGTGAAATCTGTGGATTGCAGAGGACTTTATACAGGTCTAAGGAAGTCCAGAAGACTTTTATACATAGAACTCTCTGACACTGTCTAAAGGTTTTGGTCTAAAGGTTTTTTTAATGGTTGTAATTAACTTTCGTTAAAACTTACATATGGGAGTTTAGCTAGAAGAATGTGTTGGCTATGCCATGCAAGAATAAAGATTCAGGTTTTGTAGTTGCTATAACCATAGTTTCTGACTATCAAATAATATCACTCTAAGCTACCTCAAGTCATAAACAGGATTTTTAAAGAAAGATGGGCTTGAACAGGTAGGAAAAATATTTTTCCGTTGATCTACAAGTTAATTTATTTTATTTCCTGGATGTGATGAAGTCAGAAAAAGCATACGGATACACAGGTCCTGTGTTTCAAGAATCGACAATCATCCAAATACTGAAAAATTAGAATCAGGCAAAGTTTAACTTTATTTCCACCACCTACAGAAAGTATCGATGCAAACATCACCATAGCTAAAGCTGGTAGAAACTTGGTGACAAGAACGCCACATCCTGAGTGAAGCTCTAGGCCCCCCTGAAACCTGAAGGCTTTCCTCCATGCTCTACAACTCCAGATTGCATCCTAACGATTCCCCATTTCATGACCACAACAGGAGCTTAGTTTTGGCATGGCACATTAGGATATACAGCTATCTTAATATTAAAAGTCTTGTTAATAGCTTTTGGAAAATTGCATTAGTCTAATTTTTCCAGATGAGAGCATAATTATCGGCATAAAAAGGAAAAGTCAGTGAAAAACAGGTTATGGAGCCAGGCTGTCAAACATAGTCATTAATATAATACTTATCCCCTTCTGCTCGTAGCAGTCACTGGTCTAAATGACACATACAATATTTCTGAAACAGGGATACAACAATTCATTCTGTAGCACAGATTCTTGCAGATATCTGCCTCATTAGGCTTGCAAGATAGTAGTTTTTCATACTCAAAAATGCGTAAAGAGATTTTGAACTGTATGAAGTAATAAACTCTAAATGGGCTAGAGATATTGTCCCTGATCTCTTTCACTGAAGTGTGATACTGACTCCTCTTAATTAGTGAAACTACATATAGAATTGAACCATAAAGAAAATTTTAAATTGGACAAATAGCAACAAAAGTTTTGAGCTTTTGGCTTGGTACAACATGGGGAACAACCTGACCAATCATCAGTAAAAACCAAACTAGGGCAAAGACATTAATTCAGCTCTTATGCTAAATCAAACACGTTGATCTATCTGGGACTAAAAAGGCAGTCTAATAGCAAAAAATGACCTTCTATTTGTCATTTTTAAACCCCACAGATACAATAAATGCACCTGCATGCTGGATTTCTCTAAGGATACAGAACACCTAAAATGCTGAAGAGCAATCAAAATGCTAAAAGCTTCAGAAGGCATAACTTACGATAATTGGCTAAAGAAATGAAATTTGTAAAATAAAAAAAAAATACAGAGTAGAGGAAAAACACAGGATATCCTAGCAGAGCAAAAGATTCACTGAAAGATTCAGAAAATTTTGGCATGTCTGCAGAGATATTTTTGCAATTCCATTGCAAAGAATTCATTTAGATCTTGAATGTCTGTTGTGGTCTTACCTATATGTAAGTACATGAAATGGAAATTTAGGACTTTCAAGCAGTGTCAACATAAGCAATCATTCACCTTACAGAACTCAAAGTGAAATGTTTGAAATTACCTGATTAAGTGGAGCTAGCTGTCTTAGGGAAAAACATCAGACCCTGATTGGCTTGACAGCACTTGAACTTCATTGCATTCCTCTAAGTATCCCTAATATCTAACTGTATCAGTATTTACAACTGGCGTTCCTTGTTTTATAATAGTTTTATGAAAACAAGTGTCTGTTACTGGTCTTATACAAAGAACATTTCAATTGAAAGTCTAAAATAAGACATAAAGCTACATCATTTCCTCATGTTTTGTTACAATACACTGAACCTAATTCCTTAAGTAGGTAAAAATAAACTGAACTTAAAGTAAGTGGACAGCCTAGTGATGGGACTATTTCCTCACCCAAAAATTAATCAGTGCCTTACACATCTGTGGTCACAAAGCATATTTGCCATTGCCTGTGTACAAGAGCACGTTCTGAGGTACACTACCAGTACGTTTGTGTGTCTGCACATGGGAGAACAGGGCAGTAGCTTCTGGGGCAAGAGAATTCAAAAAATTGAATTATTTGGTTGGGAGGCACACCAACTCTGACAGCCAAGGAAAAGTCCTGACTCCATAGTAAGGAACAGCCTGGAAGTCCAGCACAATTCTGCTGCAATGGGGACTCAAGAAGCTGGCTAACTCTGCTTGGCATTGTCCCTTCTCTCCCCACCATTTCTGCTTCCTAATCAGTGATGCTACTTCATATGTATCAGCACAGTGCTATTGCTTTTCTGCCTAGATAGTTCTAGAAGCTGAGACCACAAGAATCTCTGCGAAGAAGCAGGCCTCCAGCTGCCTCCCTGCACTCCCCAAGCTGTCAGCATATTCTCTCTGATCATGCAGACATTCTGTGCTAAGTGTCAGCCAGTTCATTTATTTCTACTCAACTCTTCTGGATAGATACAAACTTTTAAGGGCACACAGCCACAGAGTTGGCAGAAAGTCTGAGCTCTGGAGATTCAACTCCCCAGCTGGTTGCATGCCAAGTAGGGAACATGTATATCAAAACTGAACATGGAGCAGCATTACAGATCAGTGGCTTAGAGAGCTTGTGACCCTGAGAATCACAATTCCTCCTCTCTCTTCTCCATCTGAAGATCTAATTACCACAGCCTTTGAAAAGGTTGAGCTTAGGAACCCAAGACTGAAAAGGACCACTGGAAGGGTGACTGCATTCAGTTTCACCTTTACTGCCAGCAACCAAGTGATAGATGACTTGCTCAGAAATGTATGTGCATTGCATATGACAGTACAAATACAAATTTTCCCTATAACCTGTAACAATCAAACTGTAGTAAAATGAACAAAAAGCAATTAAATCCAAATTCAGACAAGAAATAAAACCCAGTTAATAACAAATATTTTAGGTTCCTGTAACAATGGGAAGTTAGATAAATAAATGGAAGTTACACAGCAAATTCATCACAGGAAAAATAAACCAGGACACAACACGTCATAGGGGGATGCAACCTCTTCTGTCCTAATCTTTCTGATAGTTTAAGGCTAAGACCCAGACATTAGGCACTTCAGGAGTTTCATTACAATAATGCTGCTAATCGCCTGAACAGTTTGCCTGTGTGCAGCCAATATTTTATTAGAAGACCAAAAAGTTTTTCAACAAGATAACTCACAATCCATAAAGGAGAGTAAATGGTGACCTTAACAGAAGCAAAAAGACGTCTCAAGTATGATATTAAGGCTTCCTCTCCCAGCTTCAGAAACCTTGTTCTGTTGTATAACCCCATCAATAAATATAGCAATTGACATCTAAAAATATCAAAGCATTACTCCCTTGTTCCATCTTGTATCCTTGGTTAGCTTTCCAGAATTTCACCTCTCACTGCTGCTTAAGAATCTTTTTATAGGGCCTCGTCCAAATTTATTGAGATGAACACGTGAGAAACACATCACTCTCGTGCAGCTTAACACATCATGTTCCTTGCCTTCATAACTAACACACTTGTAACTGGTGGTCAATATCAAAATCTAGAAAACAGATGGCTCTCCTGTCCCTGTTTCCTTGGCTGAGAGAAAACACATGTGATTGATTAAAAGAGCATAGACACCCTTTTAACCTATGTAATTGATAAAACTTGAGCTAGATCAGGAGTTGTGTGGTTCTATTTAATTGCTTTAAGACATATGGTCATCTTCCTTTCTGCACCTATAGAAACATGAACTGAAACAATACAATTCACTTAATTCATAATCTTAAGGTGAAAAGCTCATGTTTAGTGACATCCAGCACTGAGAGGGGTTTCATTTTCTGAAGGCTTATAGGCTTAATTATAGCAACTGTTGAGAATCTTAGCTGATACCTGAATTTACATTTAATTCTAAGTCATTCCAAGTAATTTGTTACTAATAGTGGGTTTAACAGCTGTTTATGTAAATCATTATGAAAGCTTTTAAATTACTGGATTTATTTCTTTCAATTCTTTTTTAATATTCAAACCAAAAAGGATTATAATCTGTTTATCCTCTTTGTCAAGATGCCTGCAGAAAAAGAAAAATAAAGTCAGTCATTTCTGTGTGAAACACATAGTGCACGATGATCCTATAAAAGGCATAAAAAATAGCTAAGTGAATCCATGCTTCGAGTACAATATGAAATAGTGAAATAGGAAACTGCAAGTATTCAATGAAATGTATTAGCTATGAGAACACTTAAGCATATTCTGAAGCTTTTACTCTCCAGGAAAGAACTCAGTCACATAAATTTCAGTGATGCACAAAACTTTCAGCCTTAAAGTAAACTCCAACGAGTATGGTAGTTAAAAAAAGGTTAAGAGGACCAAGTATGTAAAACATTTGTGTTGCATACTTAATAACCCCATGGCACCCGAGTATTTTCACTTTATCTCACATTCAAGAACAATAAAACCAATGAGATTTTAACATAATATTAAGAAACCAGAGAAAATAGATTTGTTTGGCATTAAGTAGGGCTACCTACAGGCGGTTAATTTACAGTTGTTTAAAAACCTGGACATCCATATATATATATATACGTACCATATAACACCATATATAAGCTTTGCTGTATGCCCAGATTCCTTTTAATTAAGTTTAAAAATGTACATGAAGTTGTGTTCTTCAGACTTTCCAGGATTCAAGTTTAATTAAAGAATTACATCTTAGTTATTACATACAAGTTCATTCTTCTCAACAGGTATACATCAGGTTTGTAGGAATGTAATTAATTATTGGTGTTCATAGTTACTACACCTCAACTACAATATGCTTCCCACAACTGAAAAGTTATTGAAGTCCTCATAACTCAAAGCCAGCTTCAAATTAGTAACAAAAAATAGTAGCAAACAAAAAATCAATTGCACAATTCTCAACATCAAATTCTCCATATCAAATTTTCACTCCCTTTCAAGAAAAAAAAACCCAGCAACAAAACCAAATACTACTGATGAGTCATTAGATACAGATATTCGAGAAGTTCACTCAAAACTTAGATCAGCACCTTCTCTTACTTATGTATCTATCTATCTGTTAATTATGCTGCACCATGAACTAAAAGTTGCTTGGACTTTTACTTCATTTCATTCTGTTAGTAAAAAGACTTAGTCGTGCAGAATAAACCTAAACAGTTGTCTATCTTGGGAAGATTTTCCTGTGTTTGAACACAGCTTTGAAGAATCAAGTAAGCTAACATCACACTGATTATCACTGATGAGCCAGAGCAAAGTAAAGAAAATTGAGGTCATCAGCCGGTCAGCAATGTGACAGTCTTGAAATGTATACCATCGATTTGTAAGCCAGACCATTTAACCCTAAAAATGTTCAGCTTCTGTATTACACTTCAGTTTTGTGGGCTACTTTCATACAGATTGCCTATGATTTGTTTCCACTTTAAATACTCAGAAGTTTAGCAAAACCCGTGTTTTCTCAGATGAACTGGGAATTTACATGCTAAAAATAGCGATTTTCTCCCCTTTTTAGGAGGCTAGAGGCAATGGAAGTTGTGACCAAATACTTTTTTCTAATTAGAACAATAAATCAAGGTAACATCCGTTGAGTAACAAATAAAGGTTTTACTGTGTCACCATATATACAATTAAAAAGCAGCTTTTTAGAGTATCTGCTAATTAGAAAGTTGATAAATCTATCTCAGCTACTCCTGTCACACATCACTACCCATCCTCTTTAAATATTTGTCACAAGTGTATACTCTTACAGCAGAATCATATTCTTTCTTAGGACAGCACAACACTACCATTATAAGTATTGAAATTACTACTTTTTAAATTCCTTTTAAGAGGTTAAGACTTTTTTTGACAAACTGTATTTAGGATTTTACCTCTATTGATTCTATCTATGTTCCCACCTAAGTATGCTACAAAAGAAACTATAAACATTTGCTGGAAACAAAACTGGAATATTGACTTGTTGCACAGTGTTTATAGCAGAAACAAAACAGCCGTAGGCATTTGTAATACTCATATATTGTAAGGTTACCAAAAAAAAAATCTGAAGCCATTTTCTTAAATCTATGCAGGAATCAATTTCATGACTACACATGGAATTTTTAAGACATTGAAGGTACTGCACACAATCCTTTTCCTAGCCTACACAGACAGGGCCTAAGCAGCATTATCATTACAGAATGAGACGAGATAAAAAAAGAGAAAACCAACCCAAAACTCAAAAAACTTTGTTTGAAAGTCAAGTTTTATTATTCAAAAGGTACAAGTAAAGGCCAAGGATGTTTTATTTGTCTTCTTATTTCCCAAACAGAAGAAGGTGTGAGGAGAATCCTGTATCTACATTTCACACAAATGTAGGGTGAGTATACTTGCAAGGGATACGTTTTGGGGGTAAGATGCTTAATGAGGCTAAATTAAAATTCAAATATGTGACATCTACAGTTAAGGCTTTAAAAGCCCCTGCTAACTTGCTAAAATGGTGAAGTGTTGCCAGTTCAAACGAAGGCACTGTTAGGAAAAAAGAACTGCTGCAACGCCTACCTACAAATGAGACAGGACTTCCCCTATGTGAAGCTGCAACTAACCACTGCCCTCACACAGAACAGCACAGCAGTACCCATCTTCAAGTCAGTATGTCACCTTGGGAGCCTGATACAGCTCTTTTCATGTCTGCCTCTGCAACTGGTGCTTCAATGATCTTGATGCCCAGTGGAGAGTTACCTGCATGAAAAAATACAAAAGGGAAAACTGATGAGGTAAGTGCCCTCTTTCCCTCCCAGCTGCCCAGTAAAAATCGGATGATGTGTCCATGAAGGAAGATTCTGCTTCAACTAAAGAACAGTCTTGTTTCTTGAACTTCAGAACTTCTTCAATGTTTCAGAAAAAAAACCACACAACAACCAAACCAGCCTTCAATTAACCATTCTTGCACTCTCTTACACCTGTAAGAGAGATCTACTCCTTCCTCACAGATTTTTTTTCTCCCCATTACTTTACTCATCCCTCATAGTTTTACAGAGATTTACACCTTTTTGCTTCAACAACAGTCTGGTGGTAATATTATCCCTGTAAATCCCTACACAGGCACACAGAAGAGACACTGTCTAATGCGTCAACTGGAGAGCAGCTCTTCTGTCTTTGCCACCAGCAGCACCAAAAGGGATTCAGGGATCACAAAATAGGTCTGTTTGGAAGGGACCACCGTGGGCCATCTGGTCCAACCTCCCTGCTTAAGTAGGGTCATCCCAGAGCACAGTGCACAGAATGGCATCCAGATGGTTCTTCAATATGTACAGAGAAGGAGACTCCACAACCTCTCTGGGCAAGAAGCGCTGTTCTGCAAGGGAGCAGGCCCCAAGAAAAGAAATGGACTTTGCTTAAAAAGTGGAACGAGGCAGACCAAAGGTGCCGCTGGCCCGCCCCGCCCCGGGGTGCTGTCAAAACCGCCGCCCGTCCGCACGCGGGCTGCATCTGCCTCGGGCTCCTGCTGCGCTCCGGCTGCTCTGCCTCGCCATGGCCGCCTCCTCCTCCTCCTCGGCAGCCGCGCTGCGCCCGGTCACTCACCTGATCTTTGACATGGACGGGCTGCTGCTGGGTGCGTAGCCTGAGCCCCTCTCCCCTCCACGGCCGGGCCCCCGCTCCGCCCCGCGCCGGCGGTTCCACCGCACTGCCAGGCCCGGCCTGGCCCCCCAGCCCGGACAGCGAGGGGCTGTAGCGGGCGGCGGGCAGCCTCTTTCCCCTCCTTTCCTTTCCCCTCCCTCTCCGCCTCCCGCGGCCTGAGCGGCCCAGGCTGTGGCTGCTCATTCACGGCCTCCTCGCTCCGGGCGAGCAGCCAGAACGCCCCGGGCGGCGCTGCTAAAACCAGAGTGAAGGGATTAAAGCAACAGGAAACGAATTAATTCCTTCTCCTCCTTCCGCTACTTGCTGCCTTTCCGGGGCAGATTTCGCCTTAAAGTAACAGACCCGGGGCTGAGCGCGAACGGGACACTTGCTCTGGCCGGTGGAGGGCTGAGCGAGGTTGGGGAGAGCGGTGCAGAAAGCCAGGGAAAGCGGGTTTGTGTGTGTGTAATCCTATAATCCAGAACCCGTTATTTTAATTTCATTCTTAGAAGTTTCAGGTAAGCATTGTTTTAGTTACTGCTGCTTTTTCTCATAAGCTGGAAATTTGCTTCACATAGACAATATTCACCTTACACAGGACAAGTAATGATACATGTATGTATTAAAAAAAAAAAAACAACAAAACAACATGTACATTGTGTATTGTATTTCAGAAATCTTTCAGCTGCAAGAAATTAGACTGAAAATACTCAAGTATCTTCTAATACAGAGGAGTAAAAGTGAAACTACCTTGGTAATTTTCACGTGTTTATTTTCATAATGTGCACTTAATTTCAGAGGACTTCAGTATGTTTCAGCCTCTGAATACTATGAAACCTTTAACATTTTTGGTGAACCAATTTGTTTCATGATGAGCAATGACCCTTGGGAGGCAAAAAGACAGTCAGAAGGCTGCTTTTCCAAGATTCCTAAGTGTTTCAAGAAATTTGGAATAACTTGGGGGAAAGAATGATAAAGGGCACAAATTAGATTCATTATGCCCAACCTATCTACTGTAAATCTTCTGAATGAGACAAATGGTCATATTGATGTTAACCTACATAAGAACACTGTAATTTTCTTAGGAAATTTTTTATGTGTCACATAGTGTTCATTGGTGATAAAATGAGTAACATGCATATTCCAAGAAGCTATAGAAATAGGCCCAAAATTACTTACTTTCAAAGAGCACAAATAAAAGTTTTGGTATTGTATAGCTATTATTACTAACTTTTTTAAGTGCCCCCATAGATGGTTGCAATTTGAAGAATCTGAAGCTTCAGATTTTGCAAAAATTTTTCCCAACAAAGTAATGTCTGCAAATGTACATGACTATTTTTAGATGTTTTCACCTAAACTGAATGATTTTGTAGAACAAATATAAACTGATCTATAAATGATGAGAAAAATTGGGCATTAAATTCATCTGATGTAACATGCCATGAACTTGCTTTCTGTATTGACATACTTGCTTCTGAGTAAGGATATCATCTGATAGAAAGATTTCCAAAATCTTTGTGAATGTAAAATCCTTAAATGAGGTCTGAGATATTTACAAGCTTCTTGACTTTGGAAACAATCTAAGTATTACCCTATCGAAAAACTGCATCCTATACTTTACTGGCTAACGTGTGAAAGTGTTGCTGAGTCTGATCAACTGATATTTTATTTCTCACCTCCCTCTCTAACATAATTGAGACTGATTAAGTTGTCCTTGAGTCCCACCTTGATATATCAGCTTACTTTTAATACTGAAGTTACTGCCTCTGAACTGCCTGTGGAAATACTTCGACCCTTTCATTAAGTCCTTCTGTATCATTGTTTCAAAGGTTATCTAACACCATTTTTTCCTAATTGCATTTTTAATCAATGCACCCTATACCCTTCCTTTTTTATTATTACCTAATCTTTCCCTTTGTGCTCTTGGGTGAAATCTTAGGCGTTTTGCCTGTACCAGTTGCCAAGAATTTAGCACTGTAAAGCAATGCACTCACTTACTAAGTGAAGTATGTGTCGCCACCTCTAGATATCTCATTTAATAGGTAAAATTAATTGAAGGACTTCTTTTTTTGTAGGAAACTCCCACTGTAACAGAAAAAAACCAGACTGTACTAATGTACAGCATTTGCATCCTGCTTTGTTATACATAGAATACTAGAATATCTCAGGTTAAAGGGACTCATGTGTGAATGACTGAGGCACAGACTCAGACCAGCAGGGAGTTTGAATCATATGTTCAAAGAAACGAGCTGGTTTTATAAATTTTTCCAGGCACGGTATTTCCTTACAAGGTAATTCTCACTATGTGACCTATCCCAAATTGCCACATCAGCAACGCACTTTCTAAATGTCCTTCTATGGGGTGATCACGTGCTGTTCACCCCTCTGTCAGCTTCTGGCAGGCTCCTCTCCTTAGGGCTCTCTGCGTGGCACCTCCTGCCAAGGTCAGGTCAGCTCTGTGCTGCCATGTGCTCCTTTGTGCCGCCGTGTGCTTCCGCAGGCACCTGCCGCAGCCCGCCGCTCAGCTCCATCCCATCTCTTCCCAAAACATAGGCATCATTGAGTCCAGCTCCTTGCAGGACTTCTGAAAACTAAAACAGAGGACTAAGAGCCTTCTCCAAATGCTCCTTGAACTCTGACAACCTCGGTGCCATGATGACTGCTTGGGGGAGCCTGTTCCAGTGACTGATCACTCTCTCATGCAGCTTCATTAATTAGTAGAGTTGATAAGTTGTGCACTGTGTAGCTGAAACCAGAGGAAAAGGAATAATTACATCTTAATTTTTGTTATACTGCTGTACTTTCTCAAAAAAACCCCAAAACAAACAACAAAAATTGCAACAACCCCCCCGCCCAGCATTTCAATTAAAGCATTACATTTCTTAAGTTAAATTTCTACTTGATTCTCTACAACAAATAATAACATTAAATGCTCAGAATAGTAGATTACTTTTTCTTAAAATGTGGTAGTCTGTTCCTACAGAACAGTACTGTTCCAACAGCTAGTATGTGGTATAGTTAAAATTATTAAACCTACTTATGTGTGCGCTTACCAACACATAGTACAGGGTTAACTGGTAATAATAATAATACCACCACCACCACCAGCCACAACAGAAACTAGAGATATTTGATACCTAAATAAGTCCTATTGTTATACTTGTACAGTTTGGATCCTGGCATTTTAGCATATTGTAAAAACATACAAAATCAATGCTAAAGATAGAGAAGAAAAAACCTATTTAACTTGTACAAAATATACAACTAGAGTAATGCCCCCCAGGATCTATCTTATAAACCTACTGCATAGCTTTCTTTTTAAGCTATGACAAGTGGTTTTGTTAAATAAATGTAGCCAATAGCTACCCTACTACCAAAACACGAATGGAATTGGCTTGAATATTGCCTTTGTTGATCTGTGCTTAAACTTATAGGGGGCTGAAAATATTTAAAATTCAATACAAGCTGCATGTATAATATTAACCTTTCCCAACTGACAAATGAACTTAGGAAAATGGCTGCAAAAGATAAGATGTTTCTTAGTATTGTGCTTAAAGCTGAACTAGAGCTATATTAACATTCAAAGAACATGACACTTGAGTCTAGGAAGTTCAGTCATGTATTTATTTTTGTTTAAATTTCTGTTACAAGTAGGGATTGTTTTACGTAAATTATTATCCTTTCCAGTGTCCTTTAGTGTTGGCAAACAGTATCTTTACATGAGATAAGTCAGTGTGTTCAAGTATGAGAGATGGTTCCTAAAGCAGCTTAGTTCTGCAAGACACCTTCACCATAACTCAAAGTCATGTTGGACTGTATAGGCACAGATATGCCAGTTTGTGACCTTTTCTAGAGGGAGGAAAAGTAGTTAAGGCAACTGGGATCAGATGTTGCTGCTTTTATAGCTGCTGTCTCCTTTGTGTGAAGACCACCGTGTTTTGCGCCACTTCTAGGACACTCCTGCATGGCTGGCCAGACAAGTCCTCTCTGGTTTATAATATAGAAGAAATTAGCTCACAGTTAAATTTGTTGTAGTGTTGTGAGATTCACAATAATTTCAGCATGTTTTCTTTCTCCCCAGTGTTACTTACTCATTGTCACAAGGTCAGAAGTCAAAAATGTACTCTTACATTCATGTTATTGCACAAGTTGCCTAGGAGATGGCTGTTACAAGAAAACTGATGAGAGTTCCAAGCTGGAGTTTGCTTATGTGCATGTTTTTATTTAAAACAGCTTCCTATTTCTTCTGCATCCAAGCAAATAACAGCAATTCAATTAAACATCAGCCCTCTCTAGATTGGTCTGTTATGCCTTAAGTGCAGGAATTAATCTTCTTAGGCTATAACCTGGCAATCTTTGTAAGCCTATTTTCTGCTTTTGCGTAGTGGAAACTTACTTTCTTGTCATTCTCACTTTCCGTCTGATGTTGGGAACAAAGAGGGAAGGGAAAAATACCCTCTTGCCCCTGTGTTCAGCATTTGTAGTTCGTTGCAAAACTAAAGAGATTAAGGATATTAGATGAAAATACCCTATAGATGCTTCATGAGCAAATCTTGGACCTAAGTAAAACAGCTCCTCATTGAGAATTAACGAACCATAAATACAGTAGATAAGATTTGTCATAGGCTTGAAAGCTAACATTTTAATTTAACAGCAAGAAAAACTTTGACAAGAACATAACAAACATACTAACCCAGAGTCTGACTTCTGTTATTCCCTTGATTGATCTGCAAATTGCCCATCCACATGGTTGCTTGTTGTTTGTGGTTAGAATAATCCAGAAGCAGAGCAAAGTTCAGCATTCAACAGGGTGGGGGGATTTGTGGGTTTTGATTTCTGTAGTAGCTACCACATTTCAAAATGCCATGGGCAGCATTAACAATGATATTTTTTTCTTCTTGAGAAATTAACCAAGGAATGCTCCCAAGCTGAAAGATCCATGATTTGATTTTAATATTGCACAGAAATTGCACACAAATGCTGTATTTTTGTGCTTATTTATTAGTTGCCCCAGACCCAACGCATTTGGTTATAAAGTTAAAAAAAAAAAGAGAAACTGCATGCTGAACAAGTTAATCTCAAGAGTTTTCCGATTTCCCTTTTAATAATATGGCTTTTGTTTTCTGTTACACACATGCAATTGTATAGAGAGCCTGTAGTAAGTGGAGAGGTATGTTTTGAAAATGCTGGGAGTGTAAAGGTTCTGTTTAGTGATTTTAGAGGTGCATACAGCAGTTTGACCATTTATAAAAATTAGTCTCTTCCTATGCCTAAAAGCAGATTTTCAAATCTGTTTGTAGATGATAAGAATTTGTTGCATACCTAAACTGTTTTCTGTGTAAAGTAGCAATTATTTTGCTTTGAATGTAAATAATAATGGGTCATAAATGGAAGAGAATTTCACACAAAGAAAAGGTGCATAGAATTTTCCATTATAATAACAATTTTTAGCTGTTGTATTACAATTTTCTTCTTACTTAGGAAGAAAAATTGCATTAACAACCCTGGATTTATTATTCTACACACTGTCAGTAGTTACACTCTGTACCATCTTGGACCCAGCTCTGCAGCTCTTGTTCTGAGTAGCTGTAATTCATTCATGTAGCCTTGTTGTGAGATGGCTAATTGAGCTCTTGAGGGTGGAATTTTTCAGAACATCTTAATTTGGGCAGGGTGGTTTCTGGTCTCTGAATTCTGCTGGTATATTTTCTCTGAGGCACAATCCTGCTCTTGAGTACTGGCATTTATACTTCTAATGGAGGAGGAAGAGGGGTGATTGTGGTTGTTACTATTTTTAACATTTTTCTTTTATATTGGCAACAGACCTTAATGGAGATGATAATTTTCACACTATGACAATTGCTCTTTTTAAGACCAGGAACTATGTTAACTAAAAATACAAAATCAATTAAGCCAAACATCTTCTCATTTCCAACTTTATTGCATTCATTATGGACATCTCTAGTATGAAGTAGATACTGCTAATGATTGTTGCTGCTCCTATTATGTGTTTATGTACATTTTTGTATTGATACTAAGTTCTTTCACAAGACTACTGAGAATTATACAACCAAGATAATTTTTGTGGCTTACAATGTTCTCAGAGGCTCCTGACCTTGACTTATCCCTTTTCACCCCCCTTTGATAATAATAATAATAATAAAATCATTGTTCTGACCTAAGGTTTGTTGACGTAGTGTTAACCTTCATCAAGATTTTGGTTTTTGGTACTTAAGGGAAAAACCATCCTGTGTTTTTTTATCTCTGTTTTTTGCTTCCTTTGCTTCAATAATTGATGAAGAATGTATCTTTTGTGGCTCTTTTTTTTTGATGGCTGAAAACTTTTTTCAACTTTTTTTTGGCAATATTTTGTTTCTTGAAGGTTACATACCTGTTGACAGTATCAATTGTTGCTGTCTCCAAGTATGTTTTCTGTTCTTGTGCAGCTTTTAGTATTTTTTTTTATTCCTCTTATAATGAACACCATATTCAGTAGCAGTTTGGCAGTATATCTGATGCTGCATTTTGGAGAAACTTTTGTCTAAGTGTACATTGCTCTTTCTCAAGTACCTTTACAAGATATTTTTATATATACTATCTGGTTTCTTTTTAAAATGTATTCTTACTTTTCTTCCCCCTTCTCTTTAGAGATATTTGACATAGTTTTGCAAAAATCATCAAATAAGTACTAATAGACTGTGTCTCATGAAACAAGTTTATTTCTAGCTCACAAATGATTTCCTTTGGGCACTGTGGCAAGAGATAAGATATAATTGATTTAAAGAATATGGCATGCACCTGCAGAAGCACATGGTGGCACAGAGAGGCTTTTCTCCACCTGACCTTGGGGAGAGGAGGTGCCACATGCAGAGCCATAGGGAGAGGAGCCTGCCAGAAGCTGACAGAGGGGTGAACAGTGCATGATCACCCCATAGAAGGACATTTAGAAAGCGTGTTGCTAATGTGGCAGCTTGGGATGGGTCACATAGTGAGAATTACCTTGTAAGGAAATACCGTGCCTGGAAAAGTGTATAAAACCTTTCTCTCTTTCTTTGTTATAAAACAAAGCAAGCTCATTTCTTTGAACAAACGATTCAGATTCCCTGCTGGTCTGAGTCTGTGCTTCAGTCATTACAGGGTACCATTTATGGGTTAGCACTCCGAACATTGCTTTTTTCTCTGCTGTTTGTTTTTGAATTGCCTTTGCCTGTGTGTGGTTCTTTGGGGTAAGTTTCACATGCAGTTTGTCTCGCAGTAATGTGAGGGATTTGAGAGGAAAGCCCACTTTATTATTTGTCAGTCCAGTCTTTCTAACATCTACATGAATTCACTTATGACCTTTGTAATTCTATAATATGGACAGTGTTACAGTGTCTCATTCTTCCAGCTCATTAATGCGTGCTCGCTGACCTGCTGTAATAGGCCCCGTGTCACCTTTGCTCTCCAGAGGATGGGCTCGTGCTAGGCCTTTGCCGCAGCCCTGTGCTTGCACGTGCTGCACTCGTGCACACTGGGTTTGCTGCCAAGCTGCTCAGCCCTGGGCATGGATTGTCTGCTGTGCAGAAATATGAGTTCGCTCAGGTTCTCTTTCACAGTGTCGCCATATACAGAAAATAGCCTGTTACATCTTTTGGAATTCTGTGTCTTCAAAATTATGTTCTGCTTTAATTGCCCCATTTGTGTGTAATGTAAGCTGACACAGAGTACATATTCAAACTAAAAACATTCTAAAAATAGAATATACCTTTATTTGATTACTGACCAGTAATAGGTGGGATTATATTTTTTGGATTGGGATGTGTTACGAGTTTGACACTGGTACTAGTAATTTGGGAACATTTCTAAGCAAGAGGAAAAAAATTGTACTAGTACTAGAAGAATGAAGTGAAACATAATGTATGTTTAATGAAAAAAAAATAGAATTATAGTGTAACAGAAGGTTTGAAGTATAAGAAATTAATGGTTTAAGGTGGAGCATGAGTATACTGAGACATTTCATTTGAATAAATTTTTCTATGGTAAAGATATTTTTCTTTGTTTGTTTTGTAATTTATATACAGAAACCTCCTTTGACTTGCCTCTCCAGGGCAAAACAGTATATTCATGCATGCCTGTAAAGTGACATAACCTTGGATAAAGTCAGCATTTTGCTACAAGATCATTATTACAAAAAATTACACCGTGTGAAATGGTGGATCTTTTCATGCTAGGACTGAGTCTTCTCTATAGCATTATATTATTACTGGACTAACAAAATGTTCTTTGCTTTATGGCTCAGGGGAGATGGAGCCATAAAGAACTTATCACAATGTAATAAATTTCTAGTCTTTAAAAATTAAAAACTGTGTTTCATGGGGAACATGTCTCAGGAAAATGAAAGTATTTTGGCCACTAAGGTATTATAGTATATCTAATTGCTATTCTGCTGCCTAATAACTTGCACTGTTATTATTGTTGTAGATCATATTTTTATTATATTAATCCTTCTACCATTTTTAATTTGAATGTTTTCATTTTTCATGAATGAAGGCATCTAGGAGTAAAGAGCAAGAAGTAGTGTTGCTGTTCTGGTTTTGTGTGTTCTAAAATGACAAATGTTTTATGTGTCAGTTCATTTTGCATAATTTGCTGTTTATCATGGCTTTACCTTTTTCAAAAAGGAAGTGAACTATTCCCCTTCATTCTTTTGCAACTTGTTATAGAGAGCAGGTAATTAGTATGTGGATTTAACAGTAACAAGATAAAATTCTAGGCTCTTAGGTTAAAAAAAAAGTTTTGCATCTTTATACCTCTTTTAAAGTGCCAGTTGTAGTATTTTTTTTAATAATTAAAAAATAAGAGTTCTATCTTAGGGATTAAAAAAAAATTAAAGTTAAAAGTTTTAAGTTAAAAAATGTTTCAGTTTTACTTGCTGATTGTATTCAAAGTTTTAAAGAACTTTTGAATGTCTGATTTGGCTGCCTATTACATGAGTCTTCATACCTTTAAAAACATCTGTACCTTTCAATAACCTCACATTGTACCACTGCAAAGTTTCTGGGTAGCTGTGACTTGTCACACACAGCCTCCACTGCCCAGGCTGGACCCTGACCTGCCACCAAAGGAGAGCGTTCTGCAGTCTGCTGTGGCACCACTTCTGCTCTCCAGACCATTCCTCTCCTAGGGAAAGCAGGATGGTGGAGAAGGGTGGCAGTCTGCAAATATATTGGGATAAGACTTGAAATAACATGTGACATGAGTGTTTCTAGGTCCTAGGGTGCACAAATAGCCTGTGATTTCCAAAACCTGTACATTGCAACTGCATTGTTTAATGGCAGCATTTACAGTGTCTAAGAGTTTATACTTACATGTGTATGCAAATACACTTTATGCAGCAGTTTTCATATGGCATCTTGGTCTCTCAGGGAATGTGTTAGCTTTACTTGCTTCTTGGGAGGTGTCATAGCATTAGATTTTTTTTTAATTATTATTTTAGGTTTGCTGTTAAGTTTTTTCTAAGATTGCTCCAAATTCTGCAGTTATCAGACATTGATATATGGATATCATACCTGGGATATGTTATGTCAGTGTTGCTTTTGTCTCAAATACTTTTAATAAATAGAATGTCTTTGAAATGTTCATTATAGGCTTTCTGCATTGTTAGTTCATTTTTTGTTCTAGGTATTTGTTTCTTTTGCACACTCTAAAATGTTTTAAATAATATTCCTTATGTTTGGAAATGTTCCAGTGCTCTACAATTCCTGTATAAAACTTTAGAGATAACAGGGGATGTCTTTTCATATGTGTGCATGTATACAAAGGAGAGGATTCTTTCAATTTAAGTGATTATTAAGATAATGAGCAGCTCTTCAGTAACTGAAGTTGTCAAAGAAAAATGCCTTAAAGATATGTCAAAAATTTCTTGAAGAAGTCTCTTAGCACAGTGGAGAGCTAACAGTATAACTGGATTATAGGGCTTATGTTTATTAAACTAGGCCTTGTTTTTCCCTAATCAAAACTCCTAGCCTTAAGAGTTGGCATTTCAGGATCTGTAGCTGGTACCTGTCTGTATTATACTGGTTAAAGTGCATTTGACATAAATCCTCATGTTTCCCCTGCCTCTCCCATAGGCAATAATACAAGATGTTGAATTGTGCGTTAGCATGTTTTTTCTCTCCTCATCCCATGGTTAATTGAGAAATGGCTCTATGGTTCTAACTTAGAAGTTTCTATTAAGAAGGGATAAAGAAAAACCAATATTCTTAAATTTGTCAGAAAACTGTGGATGTTACTCCTACCTTAATCCATTCCATTTTCTAATAGTGTAGATCAACATAGAATAGATTAATGTTTTCTTTTTCTTCCTTCTGTTATAATTGCAGCTTTCAGGGACTAATGTAAGTATTCCTGTTTGACCCAGATGTTTCTGTAGTTGTATGTAACAAAAAAGAAGGCATAGTACTTATTTTCCTCTGGGTACTTTTTAGTAGTTGCTTAGTTTACCTTTCTCTTCATACTGTCTTACATACTGAAATTGTGAGCTTCAGCTCTCTGCTTTACATTCTAGTTGTATGTGTGAGTCTAGCATTCCTAAGTGTAGCTCAGGAGACTTAAAATATGAAAAATGCTTTCGGTACCCATTCATTCTTTCAGGGTTGGATCCTACACGTGCCTTTCTTCTCTCCTGTTCCTTTAAAGTGATCTTGTGTTGTGAATTAAAACCAGGCTTGCTTTAGAAAAACAAAAAAAAACAAGACTCTGTAAATTTAGGTTCAACTGAGATTTGATCTGATTTTCCTAGAAATTACTCTCACTACCCTCTTGAAATTCTCATTTTATCTGTCGTCTTGACTTGGCAGCAGATTTGATAGTGCATATCAATAACTTTTCCCAAACCTCATGTTCTTTATGGCATTCTTTTTCTTAGAGGTAAGCATCATATAAATACATAATTCAGAAAGATTGTGTTTTTATGACTGGTTACAAGGTGCCCAATACCTAGGTAGTCAAAGGTGTAATATGGAGTACCTTTCAGATACTGACTGCACTTTCTGCGGGTAGAAGTAAAGGAATTGGATATAATATCCTATAGTTGTTTAAATAACAGCAGCTACTCTCTTCCTTGAAGCTATAAAAAAGTGGTATTGATAATGTAGGCCCAGAAGTGTAAATTCAACAAAATAATTTACAACTATCTATGATTACCGCTATTGTATAACTGTACTTAATGAAAGTCTAATTTTGGAAAGTGTCTTGCCCATTTTAATTGTGTGTAGTGGAACCTTGGAAACAATTGCAGACTACCAAGAAAATTCTTTTTTCACAGAACAATGATGATGATGATGCAATTTAATGGCTTTAGTACTGACAGTGTAGATGCTTCCTATTTCCAGTTCAAGAGCTACTTAAGCTCCTCTGTGAGTCCAGTGTAGGGAGTTAAATTCTCGGGAGACATGCTAGATTTTCTATAATTAATAATTAAAGTAGAGAGTACTGTCAAGAAGAAATCCCTCTCCTGAAGAAAACAGCTTTAATTTTTTGCGTAATTTCAATTTTACTTGTTAGTGGCAAAATTTTAAAGTTGTATGGAGTACAGAAATGATGAGAGGCTGACAGCCCTGTAGCAATACCACCATGATCTGTGTCAGCCTAACACAATATCTGCACAAAATCTCCAATCTCTTTGCTTATGACAAGGTCGATGACTAAAGCAACCCTTTGTATTAGAGAGTGTAGACAGTAGCCATAGTCAGTAGTGCGTAGTTCTCTTTTCTCTGATTGCAATGTTCTATATAATTGGAGTCTTTTATTAATAGTCAGATTTCCTCTTCAGAAAATAGAAGAAAAAAAAGGTATTTCTGCTTGTTGATGGATTACCAGGTTTGCATTTTTGTGCAAAGTTTTTAATCTTTTTGAAAACTACTATCTAGAGGTTGTTAAAGAGATGTGGCCTAGAGTGTGTGCACCTCTTGCAGAAAAGAAAGGTCTCTGGTTGACCAGCTGTTTTATTATTATTGAACTTGTACCCCTAATAGTTATGTTTTCCTTCCATTTGGGAAACATGTAAGATACCCTGTTTAACTGGTTATGCAGCTCTAACTATATGCCTAGGATATGTTCTAACAGTTTAAAAACATAATGGGTCAAAAAGTATAGGACTTTTTATCTAAAAGTCATTAAGTTCAGTAGCTCAGTTGAATGTATTCAGCAACTAAATCAGACACTTTTCCTTTTGCTGGTTGTGGGAGAAAGGCTACTGTTTTTTGTTGTGGTTTTTTTTTTCCTTCTTTAGTTTTTAGATAGAGTGAAGGACGTTTAGGCTATTTTTGTAAATAAAGTAAAAAAATCTATCTGCTTATTGAGAATATAATTTTCCATCCTGTCTGTTGCAAGAATTGTTACAGTAAAACTAAGCACACCCCAGTGTAGTAACTTCTGTGTCAGGCTTATTAAATTTCAGCCACCAGAGACTGAAGCTGCTTGTGTCTCAAGATGTAAACTTTGACCTCAGCTTGCAGAACTGAGGCAGAAGGAAAGAAAGATTGAGGGAAAGTGCAATGACTTCTAGTTCAGTTCTCAGTATTTCTTTTTATTTTTATCACATTACTCATATGGAAGAATGAAATGATGGGCTGAAATTTCTTGCACTCTCTGAGTCTCTGAACACATATATTTTGTTTCATTTAGTAGGATACACAGCAGTGTTTCTTGTAATTCTAAGCTGTCACACTCAAAACAGAGTAATAACATAATATTTCCATTATGCCCTGAACCACTCTCTAGCAAAAGGAGATCCAGCCTCTCCCCTTTGAGATAGCTAAAAATATAACCCTAATAGCTACTGTCAGAGAGTCTTCTTCCAGCTTTCTATTGTTCCTGTAGTCCTCATGTGAATTGGGTTCACTGACATGTTAGTGAGATTCTCTCTCTAACTTTTTCATAATTACAATATTCTTTCAGGATTGTAGTGTGAATAAGTTTTATGTCTTCTTATAAAACATCTCTGATGCTGTTTTATTATTTTTCCCCTGTTTTAAACAAGAGATAGTACTATTTAGGTTAAATGGATTTTGATGTTTGAAGACCTTATGCTACTTTAAAGTTGTCATAATGTGCTAAAATAATACAAGGTCAGTTTGAGTCAAACATGGGAGTTAAGATTTCTTGATCATCTCCTCTTTGCCAAGAAAGTGATACTTTCTTTTAAAGCTTAGAAAAACTTTAAAAGCTAAAATATTTTACTTGAAAGTGGGTGCTGGATCCAGTACTTCAGCCTTTAGGGACCTGACATGTTCCAAACTTTTAAGTGTTGTCTGTGTCACTTCTATTACAATAAAATAATTGTGTGCAGTTTTTAAGCTCTGATTATTGAGAGATGCCTCTATCCAAATTAAGGTGCAAGCAGGATCATGTCCCAAAATCAAGAGTATAGATTTTATTTAACAGTAAAATGTGAGGTAGAAAGATAAAAAAGAGAGGAGAAAGAGACAGACCGACAGACAGATTAAGTAGAATACAGTAACTACCTGAGGATCCAACAGCATCCCATTGATCCTTCTTCACCCTGGGCTCCCCATATTGTTGAAAAATTTTCACTATGTATACATTTTAGCAAACGAAGGAATTGATGTTCGTTGGCTACATAGTTCTCTTATTCTTGGTTAAACAGATCCCTCACTTCTAATGCTAATTAATCCTATGCTCAGACTTTCTGGATTTTGAGTCAGTAGATTTCTTGAGTCAGTGGGTTCTGATCTCCCCCTGCCGGATTTAGTTGGAGCTGATTTTAGCAGTGTTGCTCAGTTGGTTTTCCTTGTCCATTACCAGTGATACTTTCTTCTCCCCCGGTTGTTTTTACTTCCCTCTAGTCTGAGATAACACTCAGACAATAGTACCATCTTTATCTTTTCTCAAGTTCCCATCAGGTGGCTTAATTTACATAAGTCCAAGTTCCAGGAATCAGTGCAGGTATATTTGGGGAGACATGTTCAGTGGTTGCAGATGAGCGATTGCTTCTTCACACAGTTTGCCACAAAGTCCTTCAGTGGTAACAGTGTTTGGGGCAGGCAACCATAATTTTTAAATCCTTACAGCAGCACAGAGGTTGATGAAGTTTTTTGCAGATGGTTGTCCCTGGGGTGATTTCTAACTGAGGTGATTTGAAGTCCTTTCACAGGTATTTTGCATCAGATGTTTAATTTTGGAATGTTTCTTCCATGTCTTACAGGAACTGCAATTGATGCTTTGTATTTGCTGTTGTTGTTCAGGCTTCCTAATCAATCTGCATCTGCCATATTAAGTAGAGATTTTATATAATGGGAGGTAGAAATTTTGGACAATAATTTTCATGATAGAAGGCTAACTTAAAATATTATGGTAAGATTTTCCAGTTAATGGAAGTTAGCTCAGTCTATTTTTCATTATATAATAACTAAACTAGTTGTAGTTCTAACTATAGATCTATAGTTAGAATTAATACTAATAACTAACTAGTATAAGTTCTATACTAGTATTACTAGGTAGACTAAAACATGTATGCACAGAGGCTAAAGCTTTTCAGCAAAATTTCAGATGCATACTGGGAGGAAAAATACGCAGCTCTTCATCAGCAGGACTGAGAATTACTGTGTAAATACTCATGAAGAAAATGAATGCTGTTAAAAATCTGGTTTTGTTTACTACACTCTGTAAGTGGCAGTTTATTGGGGTATATTGTTACAAAGACCTAGCGCTGATGCAGTATGACTCCACTTGAGTAGGAGACTGGCCTAATATCCTGTGAATAGACATTCCTTTTGCCATATGAGGTGTTCTCAGGGCACAGAATCTGTCAGCCTGTGGTTCAGGTTCTGGAGTACAAATGGTATTTTAGCTCAGAAACACAAGAGTGTTGGGTGTTGGATGGGGCTTTGAGCAACCTGACATAGTGAAGATCATGGGGTAGGTGTCCCTACCCCTGTCAGGGGAATTGGAATAGGTTGTATTTGAAAGGTCCCTTTCAACCCAAACCATTCTATGGTTTATGTCTCTCCCTGGGTTCAGTGGGGCTTAGTTAAAAGTTTCTATGGCCAAGTATAAGTTTTATTTCATCCTGACAGTCATAAGCAAACTGATGCAATTCTAAAGCAAATTGCAGTCTTCCAATATTTCTGTGCTTTTACCAATTATGTTGGGAAACAAAAAGACCATCTTTTGTGACAGTTCTAACTTTGGGTGGTCCTTCTCTGGGCTGCAGGCTGTAAGACTCAGGACTTGCCTCTGGCTTACTGCCGAATCTGGAGGCAGGACAACTCTTGCTGTCACATGAGGCCTTTCAGTACTGTGTGAAAATAGCCTCTATTCTGATCCTCAGTCCCCCATGGGAAGTGAGGGCTGTGGTCACGAATCTTCAGAGAAGCCTCTGGCTCACCTGTGTGGAAGTCTGCTGTTGTGTTGTAAATTCCTTTTATTGGTATCTATATAATGGGTTTGAATTTTCTTCTACAGTTTTCAAACAAACAGTCATTGCAGCTCATAAAACATAATTTTCAGTATCATAACTTGCCTCATAAATCTCAAAGGTCTGATTCTTTTTTGTGTATTTTAGATTATAGTTAGTACAAGGAGTTATTGGTATACAACTATTAAACAATTATTGTGACCAAGTCTGCAGTATTTCCGTTACTTTGCACTTGTGTATAGATAGTCAGACATGATGAAATATCTTCTCTCTTGAAAAATCAAGTGATTTGATGATGTTTGGTTTTCTGCTCCTGGTGTTTTCACCACAGAGAAATCAGTCCATCAAAAGATTTACCACAAAAATTTTAGGCACTCTTGAGTGGACAGAAGAGATTGTCTTTATTAATCTGTGGTTCTATACACCTTCTCTGTGGTAGTATGTTTGACACATTGCCACCATTAAATTTAGAACATTGTCCAAGGCACGGTAGAAAAATAATGTTTTTGTTTTGTCACTCTGTCTTTTAAAATGTTCCCACTGTTGAGGAAACAGACGTTTTGACAGTATTACACGAAGTGATTTAGAAACATGTAACAGTGAAAGTCAAACATCTTGAATTTGCAGCTTGATCAAAGTTTTATACATATATATATATGTATAATCTTTCTGAGAATATATGTATATATTCTTAGAAAGACAACACCTCTCTGAGAATAAGGAAATTGGTATTAGGAGAGATCTGTAGTGTGCTGGAGAGAATTTTCCCTATGGCCTCATTTTGTTATGTTTCTTTTTGAGGAAGTCTCGGGGTATTCGTTTCCTGAGATTCGGGTGGCTGAGAGTTTTTTGCCCTCTAAATGAGACTGAGCCAAACACAAAAACAAAGCGGAGTCTTCAGGTTCTTGTTTTTCAAGGTCTTTTGTTTTGTTTATTATTTCTTATCTTCCAATTTGCTCTGTGCCCGGCCGAGATCTTCGCAGCAGCTTGGGCAACAGGTGACTCCCCCCCGCGATGGAGCATCGTTACCTCTTATACCAATTATTATGCATCTATTATTTACAGTTACATGTCAGTACCTATCATTTATACTAAACAGGTCATCTCTACTCTGACCCAATCTTCTTAAACTACTTTGTACTACTGTCACAGGAGAAGATGGAGATGAAAAAAGAGAAAAAGAACCCAGAGCACTGCCCCAAATCCTTCATCTTGTCTCCATTCACCTCCATTCTAAAAACCTAAACCTACAGAATTTTCCACCCTGTGATAAACTACATTGCTGCCTTTCACACCTTTGTAACTTGCAACTCCTCTCTCAGTGTTAAAAGCTTTTCCCATGGACTGAAGTCAAAGCCGGTGTTTTCATGAGCTCTGTGCAAAGATCTCCAACCCCCCTGTACAGATCCCAGACCCCCCTGTATAGGTCCCAGAACCCTCTGTACAAGTATCAAACCCTCTTGCTGAAATCCCAAACATCTCTGCCAAGGTCCCTGACCTTCCAAATTGACCAAAGAGATGCCCTAGACTCCAACAAGGAAGGAATAAAATTTCCTGACTTTTTTTCCCCCTTTCATAACTATTTTTTTCCATTGTTTCTCTTTTAGGTTGTGGGTTAAACAGAACAGCTCTGGGATGTCGGTTTAAGGAAGGTTATGTTTCTAATAGATAGCTCTTCCCTGAGAAAGTAGGTATTTGCATTTGGCTTTTTGTGGCAAGGTTTTGGTAGCAGAGTAGCTGGGTGGAAGGGTGGGGTGCAGGGGTGGCTTCTGTGAGAAGATGCCAGAAGCTTCCCCGATGTCCAATGGAGCCAATGTCAGCCAGATCCAAGATGGACCTACCTTTGGCCAAGGCTGAACTCATCAGTGACAGTGGAAGCACCTCTGGGATAGCCGATTTAAGAAGGTGAAGAACACCTGCTTAACAACAGCAGCCAGGATAGAGGAGCTAAAATATGAGAGAGAAACAGGTCTGAAGACATTGAGATTGGTGAAGAAGGAGGGGGAGGACATGCTCCAGGTACTGGAGGAGTGCCTCTCCTGCAGAGGAGAGAGCAGCAGAGATGTGTGATGAGCTGACCACAACCCTTCTTCTCTGTTTACCTGTGCTGCTGCAGGAGAGGAGGTAGAGAAGTTAGGAATTAAGCTAAGCCCAGGAAGAAGGGACAGGTGTCGAGGAAGGCTTTTTAAAATGTGGTGTTATTTCTTATTCCGCTGCTATAAATTCCCCAAATTGTGTCTGTTTTGCCTGTGATGGTAACTGGTGGGTGATCTCGCCCTGCCCTCATCTCTACCAGTGAATCTTTTGTTATATTTTCATTGCCTTGTCCAGCTGAGGAGAATGACAGAGCAGCTTGGGGCTTGGGTGGGTACCTGGCCCAACCAGGGCCAACCCACCAGACTCTTAAGAAGATACAGTTAGCTATTCTGCTGACTTCGATAACACAGTGACCCTTCTGGTTTCATCTGCCTTGTGTGGGAGTGGTTTTATACAAGTGCCTTGGAACATCCATTTCAAAACAACTTTTTAAACTGTTTTTTATGCATTCCTTGGACCAGTGAACTGCTGCTCTGAGTTATCAGCAACATCTGAAGAGGAGGTACACCCTTGGTGAAATTCGTCCTTGTAAATATGCTATAAGATGATAGGGTGTTCAGAGCTGGTTATTGCTCTGGTTGAGAACTTTGCTTGTAAAAATTTCCATGGTATAGTAGCTCATATACTAATGACAATGTAACTGTTGCCTGACTTGAGTCTCCCCATACACATTTAAGAAGCTGTGTCTCTGTAAACTAGATTTCCACCCAACAAGCAGGGGTTTGCAGGCACCATATCACCTGCTGTTTGCATAGTTCTCTCTTTAATGGTAAAGAGCCTAAGAAAGCATATCAGGCAGTTTCTATTAATCAATAGCTTTTCTATTCTTAAACTAATGAGATGCTGTCACATAGATGATTATAAGATTAATAAGTACAGTTTTAGAATGTTTTGTATTGTTACATATATTGCCTTTATATTTCAAAGTTCGATTCCCTCATGCTCTGGAATTGAAATACGGGCTTCTCTTTACGTTTTCATCTGCTGTTTTGCATTGGTGCCAGAGTATTTGTTTACAGCTCCACATTGGAAGAGTTTGCATGCTTTATTTGTGAATTGTTTCTTTCACTTCACTGTGGCATTAAGAACAGAAGGATAAGATGTATATATGAATACAAGATAGCATTAAGATATGTCTGCTGTATTAATATAAACTAAAAGCCTGTTCAGTTTGTTCAGAAGATTCATCCTTCCCCCATAGAAGTACCATGTTTCTCTGCATATGAAATGACAAATTGGCTTCCTCTGTAGCTGCCATTGAAGAATTCTCCCAGTAATGTAAGCCCAGATATGTGATACTCATTTGGGAACAGTTTCATGCAGCTGCTGTTATTTGACAATCAAATTTACTTCCTTTTTACGCCTGTTAACAATAACTTGAATTCATGGTAACAGACTGACAAACAGAATTGACAGCAAACAGACAAACAGACTGACAGCACTGAATTAGCCACTAGCAGCATGTTTCTCTGGACTTAGTAAAGTAATCACAATGTAGCATATTCATCTACCTTGGAGTGTACTTATATCAATATTCAAGTACAAGGGAAAATAGGAAGTAGGTTTGCAAAAATTAAAGCTTCAGAGTAGACTTATACCTGCTCCTTACTAAAATGAATAATGGATCTTTTCAGTGAGTTTTTCTAAGTGCTAATCAAAAATGTAATGATTTAGATATCATTACTCTATTAAATTGGAAACAGTAATTTTAATTTTCACCTATTATAATAACTTATTTCTTTGTCTTTGGAAGTTATGATTTATCATGTAAAATGGTTTACTAAATAACTTGCTCTTTATAACTTGCTTATGATTTTGAAGTAGTCATTATTTGGTGCTTGATGTTTATTTTAATAGAGACCTCACCTTCCTTTAACTTCCAGGGAACAATAGAATTAATTTAAGTGGTGCTTAAATGGTAGATCAATGGAAATGTATAAGACATGAATATGGCAGCAGCATTTCCCTTGGTTGGTGATCCAGACTGCCTTTAGGTTCAGTTTGCCGGTTGGGTGCATCAGCCTTTACATTTAGGCATGGCTCAAATATTTCAGTTGAGCATGTGTGAAACCAGTGCTTATTTTCTCCTGTGGCAGTGAAGTGAGTGTGTCTAAGATGATAAATATAGATTTTGTTTTTATTCCTAAACAAGTTCATGGAAGGAATGGGGGAATACTGCAGTAAAGAGCAGAACATTCCTTTTCCTTGTGTACTTTCAGTGCTAAGCATTTTGAACCACATTCCTTTAATAATGAGCCGTTAAGTCAAGAGGCTCCAGGTTGATTTGTATTCATTGGCTAGTACTCATCCTGAGTTTCATTCTTTAAAAAACAGTTTTGCCTGTAAAACACAGTTCTATACATACACCATATATAAGTAAATATATAAAAATAAATGCTTGTATGCTTTATATGTTTATCTACAAGCATATAAATGGCTTATCTGTATAAAAGTGTATATATGTACATAACATAATAGCATAAAAAATATCAGGGGATGTTAGAAAAACAGCCTTAGGCCCTTAGGATGGATTGAAAGACTGAGTTTCGTTTTCTGAGCTAGTGTTCTAACAGGCCATTAAACAAAAGGTAATTTCTGTTGCCTGCCTTCTTCATCCCTACTTTTACTGGGCTGCTGTAAGTGATTTCAAGGTCAACCATTAAACTGCTGGGTTTTTTTCCTTTTAGCCATCATGAGTAACCATAGTCATGCATTTTTAAACTAGATTTCATAGTAATGAAAGTGTGAATGGAAGAATGTTGAGGTGGCAGCACAAAACTGGCCTTTTGACACAAATTGCAAGGTAGTTGTCTACTATAGATTCTTTATTTTTTAAAAAAAATCTTTCATTTCTGTTTGTGTGGCTAATTCAAAAGGCTTCAGCTCTAATTCTCAAGTGATTGTGGTAGTTTAACTCTTGCGATTTCAGACCTGTTTCGGTGACAGTTGTATAATTGCTACTGTTTTGCATTGCTCATATGGATTTTATCTGTCTTGTTTGACTGCTGATACTGTAAGAGGAAACTCTCAGATTCTCTCTGAAAGAAATAAGGGAGAAAAAAGAATGGGGAATGAGTTATGCACAAACGTTTATTCAGTGACATAGACTATTGCTCCCTCACCTACCATTTTTGTGGTTTTGTGTTTTCTGGGTGTTCTGGTTTTTTTGTTGAGGTGGAGCTGTAATTTATAAACTGTGGCTAGTAGTACCTTGACTTCTTTGTGTTGAGAGGATGTTCCTTGTTCCATTCTAAGTTTGCTGTTCAGAGGCCATTGTTTTTCTATTCTTTTCCCTTTTCCTGCTTACCAAAACCACCAGTAGAATCTCGCAAGTTTGTGGATATCTATGTGGCTTTTATCTTGGCAGTGTTGCTTCCTAAAAATTTTGGTAGTCCATTTCCATTTGGAAATGTGTAGAATGGCTCACATCCTCAGTTGCTGAAATCCACGTGTTTCAAGAATTGGTTCATTTGAGTAACTGAATGAGCTAAGAGCAGGTATTGTCTGTGGGGAGAGAGGTTGTAGAATGGCAAGATTGATGAGAGATCTCTTCAGAGTTCAGAGACATAGCTGAAAGACACCCATTCCCTGGCTTTCATGCAGTGCTTCAGTATTTGTTTTATTCCTGAGTCTCAAAGACTTGACACAACTGGTCAGTGAGCTGCTCAGCCATGTCCTATGTGTGCTTGGGAGAGGGAGAGGAAGAACTCTGAGTACATCATTTTGCTGATATTGAAATAGGTGGGCATAAGGATCAATGACTGAGCATGTGATACTCTGGACTAGATAAAGCTAGTATTTCTGATGGGAAATCTGTCATTATTTTGGCTTTGTGACTCCTGTGTTCAAATCCCATGTTTTTTACACTGTTCAGTTGATACAATGGGAGAATAAACACTCAAAGGCTTGTGCTATATTTCAGTCCAGAAGTGAGAGAAAATGTGAATGTCATTACTGTAACTCTATTTGTAGTGGAAATACCTAATCTTGATTGATCTAATCCCAGTTGTCCCCATTTCAGCTCTTGGATAGATTTGTTTGCAAGTTAACAGTATTAGAAGTATAAAGTATATACTGTACTAAAGGCCACCAAATGAGTTGCAAAAAGCAAAGGAAAAATTCACACTTCAATAATTATATACTGGTTTATAATTATATTTATCTCTGGTACCCCAGCTGAGCATTTCAGTAATCTGTATGTTTTTTTACACTGTTGCATACTCCAAAGAGATTATGTGAATAATGTTAAAGACTGATGGGAAAGCAAAATCTTAGTCACCTATGTGCTCATTCAGTATTAATGGTGAAAAAATCTAATGAGTCTTTCTCAGTCCTGGGCCAAAATGTTGGTAAAAATGACTGACTCTATCTAAATTTGGCTAAATTGAATACCAAAAATGATTCTCTTTTACATGTGAGTAGAAATCTGCCCCACAGATATGGACACAAGAAACCTGTTGCTTAACTTAAAATTCTTCTCTTTGATCACTTTTCTATCCCTTACCAAAAAAAAAATTAACTAACTAAAATAATCCAGTTTAGTTGACATGGGTCTGATTTTGAACTACTGAAATATATTGAATGCACACAAAACTCTGTTTTAGATGGTTTAGGCTCCTATCAGAAGGATAAATAATAGGTGTATTTCATCTGGGAAGCTTAATGCAAAATTGAAATGGGTTATTCAAACAGAGAACTCAGAACTAGTGATTAAGATGAGCTATGAGTAAAAGGAGGTTTCATGCCTACTAATCTCATCTTGATAAACTAGAGATTATTTTAGAATATCACTAACATAATATTCAATTAGAAGGTATATAACCTTCTCAAAAAGTTCTGTATTCACAAAGTCATAATTTTCTGTCTTAAACTGTCTTTATGTGTAAGTGATAAAGATGAGGCTTACATACTGTTTTGATGTTTACTGTACCTCCAGTGTAGGTAGATCTGCACATTTAATTGTGACTCTGAAGTGATTTGAGCAGATCATGCACTCCATTTATTCACTGTGGTGTGTTCCCAAGTGACCTGCAGGTCTTTCTGAATACATGTCAGCGTATTTTTTGTGCCAGATCACAAATTGAGTGTTCCAGTGCCTCTGCCATTTTGGTCACTTTATTTGTATTTATTGTGGATGGCTTTTACACACTCTAAACATTACCAGTGGAGCTGACTGTGCTTTTATATTGAAGAAGGGTCACTGCAAAAATTACTGGAAGATGATATGTGACATGGGAATGAATATTACTCATTCCCCAGTGAAATGTAGCAAGCAGATGGACAGTGTGTTGACTTATAATGTCCATGTAAAAGATATTTCAAGAGATGAGAGCTAGAAATAAAAAGAGTATTTTGAAAACTTACATGTTTACTCAAAATTGCAGGAGCTAAGAATTCTTGCTTTTCCTTCCCTTTATTAGAACGGGCCACTGCCACATATGTCCTGTTGTGTTCTCAATTTGTATTCCTGATGGAGGCTGGCATCTGGGGCTGGATTTACCTGCTGAAATGTGTGTGTGAGTGTGAAACATTTGGGATGCTGTAGGGCATCTCGCTGCTCATGCCGCAAAGTGTGAGTCTTGCCCAAATTACCTTTTTAACATTAGATATATGTAGATGTCTTGGACATACCAGAGTAAATACCAGTAGGTGCCTATAATTAGGCACTTGAGTTGAGCTTCTAATTCTTCTTGCTTGTTTCATTTCATCAATTGGTTTAGTCATGTCTGGGAGCTAGATATAATTTGTTTTGTATAGGAGATTTATAGCAGTATGAAATTGTACTTCACCGATATATTTAAACTCTGATCAATCCTTTGAACTGTGCATGGTTTCTTTCTTGTTACAATGGTGGAAAAGCTAGCCTGCCTTTTTTTTTTTTTTTAATAAGGAATCTTGAAGTTGTATCATCATTTAGTATTTATTTACTGCTCTTTAATTATTAGGGGAACATATGGATCTTCCTTTGTCTTCAATCAAAAGAAGCATGTCCTTATGTGTTATACATGTATGTAGTAAATACAGCTTTTCAGCATTCATATGACCTCTAAATTCCAGTTGAATTTTACAGTGCATGTGTACATAATTTTTTTCCTCAGATTTCAGACTTTATTCATGTACTGTAGTGAAACACATCTATCTGAGCGAGTAAAATGTCCATATCCATGCTTTTGTCATCTCCTTATGAAAATTAAAATCATGTTGATTTTCAAGCAATACAAATAAGTAGAATCTTACAAAAGGTCATGAATCTTGAAACTTCATTGCAAATGTGTCGATGTTCGGAGTCCAAATGCTATGACTTAAGGCAGAGTGAAAATGATCTCTTTGAAAGAACAGTTGAAGGTTTTGTAAGCCAGATCTTTTAACTACAATTAATCCAAGGAGGAAAGAAAAGAGGGCTCTCTGGCATCCTGCTTGTTGGAGCATATACATCTGCATATGCTTTGTGGGACTTAGATATATTTAAATTAAATGTAGGATTCAAATGTCTTGACTAATTTGGGAGTTTTCTTGTTTGTTTGGTTGTATTTTGTTTTGTTTCTCAGCACGTAGAAAATTACATTCTAACACAGTATGAAGGAATAAACCGTTACCTGTTTTAACAGGTTTGACTCAAACTTGTTCATGAGTGCTCTTCCATTGACAAACTGCAACATTGCATGAACGACTGCTCTTAGGTCTGTGGTCTGGACATCATTAAGCTTTTTTTAAGGAAAATAAATAAAATTTCATTCACAAGTCAGCTATGTAATATTTAGTTGTAAAGTTGAACCTTTCACTTCAAATAGATTAATGTGTAATTATTGTAGAGACCCACAGAAAAATTTTCATGTTCTAGAATTTTTTGTCTCCTCACTTTGTTTTAATTCTGCTTAGCTTGATATGTACTATTTAATAGGATGAGGATTGATTTTCAGTTTCAAATTTAAACTTAGGATAAGAATTTTATGTCCTTCACCTGGTGAGTCTGAGATATAGGAAAAAAAATGGTTTATTTAAAAAAAAAGGAAAATGAGAACTGTGAATATTAAAAATTGTATTCTTAATTTACCTTCCCAGCTTGCAGAGAGTACAAGCTGGCATTTTCAAGCAAAATGGAGGAATTTTTGTTATTGTTCTTTTTTCTTTCTTTTTTCTTGTATTAGCCAGCTGAACACTTTTCAGAGCCCATTTGCCTGTGTTTCTGTTGTGATGCCTTTCCTGTGTATTTGAGGGGTCTCCAAGATCACTTTTAATTTTTTTCCCTTAAGTGTAGTTGTTTAAGGAGCATTTACAAAGAGTAGTACAGGTGGCAGGGTTTTTGCCCGTATTTTTAAGGTAAGAGGTTTTTGTGAACCCTTTGCTGCTCTGTTAAACTTTCCAGACAAGTATGTTGGGTCTTCGTCTGATCTTTTGGCCCAACATCCCCTCTAGTTACTGAAAGGAGACATGGACTACAGCACTCTGGCAGGTAGCAGAGAATGTATTCTGCACTGCTGTATGTTCACATGATGGTGAAATGGCCCCTGTGTTTCTCCTTTGCTTTCCATTCAGAATCATCTGCTGATCTCAGGATGTCAGATTACTGTGGTGAAGTAGGGAACATTTGTCAGACTGCAGGGAAGGTCTTGGCATGTGTTGTAGTCATGGGCTCTGTGCTTCTTTCTTCAGACTGTTTTCTTCATAGTATCTTCGTTAAAGCTTAAAGTTTAATCACACCTGCATAATTCTTATGTATTCAGAAAGTGACACAATATCCACACGGAAAATTGCACTATTTTATTGTGTCCTTTAAAAATATTTTTACATGGCAAAGGACATGTTGATAAGTGAAGTCCCTAGTTTCTTTAAATAAATCTCATAAGTGCATCTTATTTCTTTCCCTGCTTTTGCCTTTCATTTCTAAAGTCATGATAATAAACATATCTTTAGAGCTACAGAAGGCAGAGGCATGCATGAGAAGGAAATTATGCATGGTTAACAGCAGTAGCTGACTTTTCAGAGAAGACTACTTAAAAAGATAAACAGACTGGTAGAAAAGCCAGTGTTTGAGATCTTTGCTGAAATGAAGACGAGCTGGAAGTAGATTTTGTCCCCATATTAGTGTTAAATTAAATGTTAATGACCTTGTTTTTCAAAAATTTGTAGGGGGAGGAGGACAAGAAAGGACAAATTGTTTGTATTAAAAAAAAATAGCTTTAAATGTAAAACCACCTTTGACATATAAGCTGATAGAATCACTGCCAAAATTCAGTCTGAAGTTTACTCTGGTCTGAAATCCCCTGGAAATACAAGTGAGTGTGTTTTGCTTGAGTAATCTCTTGTAAATACAATGGTGCCAGCAGCACTGTAATAATGACCATAATATCTTTGAAGGCACTTAGAAGCTTCCTCTCAAAGACACTCTTAAATAATTAAATCTTTTTCCTTTTTTCAATTTACATGGAATATGTAATGGCATCCCCCCAAGTACCAGATTTCCTTCCTTCCTTTCTTTTCTTTCACATGAAAAGCACAAATAGAATATTTTAATTAAGACACTGCTTGCTAACGTGGATAGTAAAGCAAGGTGATGAAAGAGCAGGTCCAGGTAGTTACTTGTTGAGACCCTAAGTGTGGGTCTGATACTGCTGAGTCTGAGAGATTTTAGCCTGCTGGCAGCTGCTGAAATTTTCCCAAGGGAGAATTTCTTGGGAATGCTTCTTCTCAAAACAATCTTGGCAAACAACTATTCTTTCTCAAAACAATCCTTCACCAGGTGGTGTTTTGTTGTGTCTCTAGTTTAAGCAGTGGGATTAGAGAGGTGGTGTTCCTATTCACCGATCATGTTAAGTCTGTATTGGAACACCTTATAAAAGGTAGTAAGAATTAGACAATAAAGCTTTTTCTATGCTCTTTGCCTTCTGAAATAGTTGGAGTCTCTTGTCTTTCGTGTCCTACAGCGACACCTAAGTTACCTTTTCGTAATGCAGAAATGACAGCATGAAAAATCTGGGTACCTCTGAGGTGATGGTAGAAGCCTTGGTTCCCTCTTGCAAATAAAGGGAGGCATTTTATCCACTTTGCTACATGTTTCCTGGCTCCTGGCAGTTCATGCTCTGACAATTTCTGTGGTCTCTTAGCAAGACCAGCTGCCTACTTGTTTGTACATAGGTTAATTTTTTTTTAAATTAATTTTTTTTACAGATACTGAACGTCTCTATGCAATAGTGTATGAAGACGTCTGTGGGCGTTATGGAAAGACCTATAACTGGGATGTGAAGTCCGTGATTCTAGGAAGACAGGCCCCAGAAGCAGCAAGGATAATTCGAGATGCTCTAGATCTTCCAATAACCAAAGAAGAGTTTCTAAATGAATGTAAAAAGGAGCAGGAGAAGATATTCCATACTGCTGAGTTGATGCCAGGTATGTTTCTTTGCAGCATTTATAAACTCTTTATCAGATTCTTTAAATGCTAATCAAGGCAGAAGTTTGTAATCTGCCTTCTACAAAGAAGTTGCTCGTACAGATGTGTCATTGCTCTTGTTTTAGAAAATTTACTTAAATCTACCTGTTTATTTACCTGTTTCAAATGATATTTTACCTATTAAAGTTGACAGACTTTTTTTTCCCCCTGTTTACTTGGAGAAAACATTTTTTTCATGTTTTAAAAGAATAAAAAAGACTAGATACATGTGCATGAATTCTGTTTGGTAAAGTAGACATTCTTTATAATTATTGTTGGCAGCTGTGTTTTAGCTGGGTATGAGCATAGTCTGAATTTGTTAAGCACAGATGCATTTGCCTGCACATCTAAAAGTATATGGGTTCTTTTTGTTGGGATTAATCTTGCCTAACCCAAAAATTGTAATTCAAGTACAGTGTCTGAGTGTGTCAGTAGAGGGAGGGTTTCTCAGGTTATCTTAAAACAAGTGAATTTCCTTACCTTCTGAAGATATGTGTCTTTTACCAGTGATTGTGCAGGATGCTCAAGTGAGTAGCTTCAACGAGGTAACTCAATATAAGCAAGAGGATGAATCTTACCGGTAGTGTGAAAACATTCTTTTATATTCAATTACATTTAGATTTGAAATGCTTAGAGAGAAATCTTCAGCCATACAACACTATCAGTACCTAAAGCTAGGATTGCTGCTAACTTTATGTACAATGTTAAACTTTCTGGAGCAAACATCAGTAATTTATGATGGGAAAAAAAAAAAAACAAAACAAAACAGGAGAGGACTATAAAAAAAGTATTACAAGTGAAATAACTGCATGTCACCATACAAGTTAAACAGTTATCATTTTTTCTCTTTGAACATGTGCTCGTTTGTTCTGACAATTTTTACAGCGCATTAATATTTTAATTTTTAGATTTTTTTAATACCTTGTTTCATAATGCATTAAGATGAAAGTTAAAAATATGTGATATGTTAGGAATAAATAACAAGTAGCAAAAATAAAAAGTGTGATATTTTCAGCACCTTAAAAAACTTCAGTATATTGTGTGTCCAACCTAGTTCTCTCTCTTAGTTACCTCACTAATGACTTTTATAAGCAAGATTTTTCAAATTGCATCTCTCTCACTTATAAATCCACCTGAAACTGTAAGCCTAGTTAAGCTTTCCAGAAAAACAAGAAAGTTGGATTGATGCGTTTTTCATTTTTCATCTCAAGCTTCTGGGACTGACTTTTCAAACAACTTTGGCAGGCCAAACAAAAAAGCCTTGTCTGGGTTTAGATAATGCCAGATAAACAGACTGGGTAAAATGTTAGGTGGCACAGAGAAGAGTTGCTGTAAAGAAACAACACTAGTAGTTGATGCTATTAGGTGGATAGTCTGTGCCTGCTGAAGACTGTGATAGTGTGGCTGAGCTGGTTTGAACAGAGTTAGAAAGGTGATGGAACACTTAGCCAAGGAAACACGAAGTTTTCTACTCTTTCTGCCTTCAAAAACTGAATTTTGGCTTCTCTGAAGCTGGCCTATTTTGGATGAAACTAGTGCCTTAAGTTTTAGTTTTCATATTTTCCAGATTCTGTACTGCATTAGTATATAACTCTGAACTTCACAGAAAGTGTTAGCAAGTTCTCTTCACAGTTTAGTTAGACAAAACAATCCTTTTGTCCTTGGCCTGAGAACCAAGGACACTGTTGCTGCTTCAGGCCCAAAAAGTATAAACAATAGCAAATTGAGGAGAGCAAACTAGGAGGATGGGACTTCATAACCTGAAGCTGTAATTGGACAATTAACCCCAGTATGTAAATGGACCAAAACTTTCCAAAGTGTGAAAATATGTGACCAGTTGTCTATCTTGGATGGAGCCTCGGCCAGGCTCTTGTACTACCCAAGGTGTATCCTTTGAAGGCCTTTTTAATAAATACCTTCTTTATTCCTTTAACACTCTCTAGCCTCTGTTCTAGGTAGCCTCTCAAGGCATCTGTCTTGGTTTGAAAGACAGGTTATCTGCTAAGGAGGGGCAAGACCTCCTTAGGAAATGTAGAATTCAAGCCCCCTCCCNCTCCCGCAGCAAGCAGCAGCCTCTCTGTCCTCCTTCGATGCGGAGAGCAAAAAAAAATGGAAGCTGCCCCCACCCTGGTCCTTTTACCTGCCCCATAACTCGGTTGGGCCATTTCTTTGTCTTTTTAAGCATCCATAAGCACCCAATACTTAGTCTCCTAGCAACTATATGGGGAAAAATTCTCTAAGTAAAAGGAACAAACTTAACCCCCAACAGCATCAAAACAAACAAAATTTGTACTAGGAAAAGCAGGTAAACATTTTCATCATCACCAAAATTGTTCAACTGATTATCTTTTCAGTTCAACTAAATACACATGATAACTTTTTTCATTCTATATTTCTCAAGTAGAATTGATGTGAACTAGGATACAAGCTGAATTGCCATGAATTTTGGGAAACCAGGTTGATGACAGCTAATAAGCTAGACGAAAATGTCTCCAGCTACTTACTATTCAGTTTATTTAAGAACTGTTCTCCAGTTAACCAGATTTTAAAATCAGATTCTGTCTTTTGAGGATGTTTATTAATGGTTGTAGATTTATTCTATGGTCACTTAATGTTCTTGAATTAAGAATGGGCTTCTTGCATGTGTTGTACAAGATGTAAGATTGTGGTAATGTTTTGGGTTTACATTATTTTCTGACTAAACTTATCTTTCAGGTGGTTATAGGTAAATACAGGAAAGTGAAAGTTAATTATCATATTAATAGTGTAAGAGGACTCTAAAGTGCTGTGTCTCTGGTCATCTTTTGATGTTAATAGACAGGTGAGGTTCTATTTCTCAGTCAGTTTCTAAAGGTTGTCCAAAATATTGGATGGAAATTTGATTTGGTGGAAAGCACTGCTAAACAGTGACCAGTGATGTTTGAAGAAGTGCCACTTGTTTCTGGATGAGCTCTGCATGTGATCTTGCCAAAGATGATACCTTTGTAAATTCCTGAATCAGGTAAATGACAGGTATGTCAGTGATGGTTAAGGATAGTGTGGAAGTTGAATGAATATTTAATTGGCAAAGCAGTTCTTCATCTGACAAGTTAGAAACCTGTCCTGGTTCCGGCTGAGATAGAATTTATTTACTTCTTAGTAGCAGGTGCAGTGCTGTGTTTTGAATTCAGTATAAGGATAAAGTTGATAACACGCTGATGTTTAAGTACTGCTTACCCCAAGTCAAAGATTTTTCATTTGCTCATGCTCTGCTAGTGAATAGGTGCACAATTAGCCAGGAGGGAGCATGGCCAGGACAACTTATCTCAACTGGCCAAAGAGATACTGCATACCATAGCACATCATGCCCAGTATATAAACTGGGGTTGTTACCCAGGAGAGGGACCAATTGTGGCTGGAGGATGGTCTGGGCATCAGTCAACAGGTGGTGAGCAATTGTATTGTGCATCACTCTTCTTAGATTTTATCTGTCTCTCCCCTTCTCCCTTTTGTTTTACAACTGGTAGTATTAATATTATCATTCTTACTTTGTTTTGATTATTAATCTGTTCTTAACTCAAGCCACAAGTTTGTTTTTTCCCTGATTATTCTTCCTGACCCACCAGGTAGGACACAGGCACTAAGTGAGAAGCTGTGTGGTACTTAGTGTCCAGCTGGGGTTAAACCATGGCACAGCCTATATGACAGGCATACCATTTAGTGTACAACACCTCTGAGACATAAGTGGCTGAAGACGGAATTCTGGTTATTTCAGTATGGCCAGGCTGACCAACAAGCTTCAGTAAGTCAAAATACAAATTTCATCTAAGAGGAGGCTCCATCCATTTCTAATATGGAATTTTCTGGTAATTATTTCAGAATTTTTCACAGATTTATTTTTAGTTCTGAAAGAAACTTAAGAAATGGTAATTTTGATTCAGTGGAGGAAGAAATTAATCCAAGATGACACTTAAAAAATGACAGGCCTGCCACTGTGCTGCTTTTCTAAATATTTCTGTCAGAGTACAGACATTGTTATCTACAAGAGTAATGCAGTAGGCTTTCTGTTTCTGCAAATGCATTTTGAGCATTTCTGTGTTGCAGGGAAGTGCATTGTCAGAAGATGAGGGAATGACAAGCAGAACAGAAGAAAACCATACATATGTATATTTACCTATATGTGTATAGGTATGCTTTTGCATAAACCTAGAATATATGCAGAGTGAGAAAAACTGAACTCCAAGTTATGCAACTGCCAACAGTTGCTATAATCATGTCAGAATTACGAAACTACTGATATTCTTTCACTGTAGTCTCTGTGTTTTGGCTCATCATCATTATCACAAAGCACAGATCATTAAGGATTTTGTGGCTGTGTATGCCTTTCAGACATTTTCCATTCCTGGGTTTTCATGAGAGCTGGGATTTAGCTGTTGCATCTCCTCTTCAGCCAATGCAGAATATGATGTGCAAACTATTTTCCAATTCAAGTACAGTTGACTGTCCCTTGAAGCCATGAGGACATAATTTCATACCTCAATTTTAGTACCAAATGAAGCCAGTCAGAAAGCACAAAAAGAGAAGGAAGGATCAGTTCAAATTTCAATGACAGCTCACTCCAAATTTCTTTTTTCTTGAACAGTTCCCTTCAACCAGCAGTCTAGTTTGCTTAACTATTGCTTCCTTGATTCATGTTGTGCCCTTGACAGTTAAACAGACTTCCTACCGTGATATTTTCTTTTCCTTGCTGTTTTTGTTTTAATGGTAAGAAGCTCTAGTGAGTCCATGCTGGCTTCAGTGAGCCTGTAACCCCTAGAGGTCAGCTAATTAGCTGCAAACTTGGAATGATACTTCCTGTTTGGATGATATCAAACGTGGTCTTTCCATCAAGACTTCATCTCAAAACATGCTTTTATCAGGAAATCAGCAACACAGTTGATGGTTTTGATTGTAAAATTTAGTACTTATATTCCTTCTATGGTCATGCATGTGTCAGTATGTCCAGATTAAAATGAGAGTAATGATTTGATGAATAGGAGGTCTCTCCAACCAGAAGGATCTCTGATACTTTCTAGGGAGCAATAAGATGAGTAGACAAAATTCCTTATTAATAGTCATGGTCTTCCAAAGAGGGGGAGGTGGGTTGGTAGTTTCCACCTCTGCTTTTGTAGCTTAATGAAAGGATGACATACCACTGCAAAAAGCATTTTTAAACAGTATGTCATAAAAAATAAAGAAACAGGTTGTTCTGAGAGTTGTGTTTCCATAGTTTCATGAGATTCAGAAACAGAATAGAATAGAACTATTTCAGTTGGAAGGGAGCTACAAGTGTCATCTATTCCGACTGTCTGTTCAGGGCTGACCAAGTTAAAACATTCATGACAATTAAACCAGACAGTGGATAACTCCATCTCTGTCACGCTGTCACCTTCACAGCAGCAATCCTGACTTCACTTGAGGATTGAAAGCAAGTATAAAATTATATATATACAATAAAGCAATGTATAAAATTATTGGCACCAGTGATGGGCTTGCCATTGTTGTAGCACACCAGACTATGTAAAAAATATTTTAAAATCATTTTCTTATGTTAACAAACATCATCTCCTTTTCCTAAATGAGGTTGTTTTGTTTTGTTGGGTTTTTTTGGTGTTCAGAGGCTGCTGAGGTTTCTTGCCACAGATTTGATTTTGTGAACTTAGGGATTATCATGGAATTGGTTAGAAATCTAATCAACCTGACAAAGCTTTGAGTGCTAGTGTTAACTTTTCTTTGATTAAAAAAGTGATGAAATCTTGAAAAGCTCTACCACATTCATGTGGTGTCATATCATATTCAGTGTTGGAACTGATTTTGGAGAAAAGGAGTAGTCTTTTTAATACAGAAGCTATATTTATCCTTAACATTTAAGTTTGTGTACAAGTGGACATAAATCATCAAGACGTGCATAATATATGCATCGTTAATTTAAACACTGTATGGACCACTTTGGCTTCCTTTAGTCTTTTTCTCAGCAGTAAATCTTTTCTTCTGAATATACACCAAACACTCTTGGACAGCTTGTTTTGTGTAACATTACAGCAAATGAAATGGTCTTCAATATGGGTGTCTGAAGAGCATTGATTTTGGCACAGAGGTCAGATGTCCTCTGTTCTTGTGCTGCTTAGTGTGAGTAGAAAAGTTACTGTATCTACACAGCGGTGGTGAATGAAGAGCAATGCTATGACAGGTGTATGTCCAGGAGTACTGAGTGTCTGTGTGTGGGGAAAAGTGCAAAGTTGTATTTGACCATTGCCATTTAACCTTCTTGTTGGCAACATGAACAGTGGGATTGAGTGCGCCCTTAGCAGATGTGCTGATGATGCTGGGCTGTGTGGCCCAGTCAGCATGCTGAAGGGAAGAGATGCCATCCAAAGGAGCTTGGACAGGCTTGAGAGTGTCAAGGAAAACCTCATGAAGGTCAACAAGGCCAAAGTGCAAAGTCCTGCACCTGAGTTGAGGTAATCCCAAGAACCAATACAGGCAGGGCAGAGGATGGATTGAGAGCAGCCCTAACAAGAGAAGCTTAGGGGTGTTGATTGACAAGAAGCTCAACACAACCTGGCAATGTGTGTTTGCATCCCCGAAAGCCAGCTGTGAACTGGGCTGCATCCAAAGAAGCATGGCCAGCAGGTCAAGGGAGGCAATTTTACTCTTCTACTCTGTTCTTTCTGACACCCCACCTGGAGTGCTGCATGCAGCTGTGGGCACCCAGCATAAGAAGGATGTGTACCTGTTGGAACAAGTTCAGGGGAGGATCACAGTGATGATCAGAGGGATGAAGCCTTTCTCCTTGAAGCCTGACTGAGAGAACAGGGGTTAGTCAGCCTGGAAAAGAGAAGACTCAAGGGAGACCTGATAGCACCTTTCAGTACCTGATAAGAAATCTGTGCTGACAGTAACAAACCAGCTGTTTTCCTGCAGCTGGAAGACTGTAGGACTTTGGCAGTGTGTATAAGGCCATCAAATAGTGGATTTTCAGGCTAAGGGTACTGTCACAGCTTGCTGTGTGATTGTCTGTATGATGGTCTTAAGCCTTCAAATGAATCAACTGCAAGCAGAAATGTAAACACCAGTGTGGGTGAGTGAGGGTCTGTCCTGATGCAGAGTCCCCAGGCAGGTACAAAGGAAAGCCACTTTATTGCAAAAGCCAGGCGTTGTTAAGCAGTTAGCCCATTATCAGCCATATACGTTTAAACCATAACAAACGTAGTTCAACCAAACACCACACACCACTATGTGAATGCACAATGGTTACATAACTTGTTTTTCTACCCCTAATTCAGCTGAGTCTCTTTCCCACAGTCCTTTTCTACTTAGCCAAAGTAGCAGGCCTGAACCGTGATTTTACAAGGCCTTCCCTTTATAAGGTTTTACCTATATGCAACACACCAGACATTCAGTTGGGGAACAGAGGAAACTGAAATTAAGGTTCAGTCTTGAAGCAGTGTCTATAATTCTCTTCCTTATCTCACTTGTTTTCCCAGTTTACTATGGAGATCACTTTCTTGTTTATCTTGAAGAACGTTCTTATATACTACTATAACATGTTCATAGACAAAAGTTTGGTTGGAGACTAACATTTAAAAAAATAGAAGAGCTTTACACTCTTACCTTCTTTATCTGAAAGTATTTCAAAAGAAATAGATCTGAATCTGGACATACAGAAGCAATACAAGTTAAGAACAGTGTTTTGTTCAGGGATAGATAAATACAAGAAAAGAGATAATACAAAAAATTGAAATTATATAAAATAAGATGTAGCAAAAAGGTATGTGCTGTTCACTGTTCTAAACTATTGTGTGTGACACAGAGATAATGTTTATATAAAACTAAAAAGAAAATAAAAATTCCCTTTGCTTTCCATCAATTTGAGTTAGTTTTCAGGAGTTTCATCTTGTTAATTTTCACTTCATGATCAATAATGTCATTTGATTATAAAATGTGATAGCTTAAAAGGAATAATGTAGAAAACAGTGTTGTAATAGCATGTAAATAATTAGATAGGGATTCTCATTAGATCATTTTAGTGTAACATTATTTGGTTTCCTGAACTCTTGGTGTACATGTTTGTATTAGTCAATTAGAAGGAAAATGTGACAGTTAGCCCAAGGGTTTTGTTGTTCAGTATAAGTCTTATTTTTAGTTTCTCAGTTGATCCATTATATTAGTCACCATGATATCAGCTGAATCCAAAGAGAACAACACCACATCTGGAGTCTAATAGAGAGATAAAAGTTCATTTTTCAAAAAAATAAAATATATATGCTTTTCCACAATTTTCAGAACAAAAGAGCCTATCTCTTTCTTTTAAATGTATCTGTGGTCTCAGAAGAAATAGGTCCTTTCTGTTGGTTTAATTTGTTTTCTTTTTTTTTCTCAAAGTTGATAACTTCATTGACTTTTGTGATTAATTGGGCTTTAAAGATGCTGACATTTAAAGTTGATCCTCCTTTGCAGCTTCTGTAACGAAGCTCTGCTTACAATTCTTTTCACCTATTTTTCTGTGCAATGGTCACTGGTGCTCAGCTGTTGTAGTTAGTATATATTAAGCTTCTGTGTTGATCTAAAACTTCTTATTTAAAGAGGTAGCATAAAGATACAGTACTTACCTCTGACTATCTGAAAAAGAGTACATTTGGGAATAAATCATAGCAATGTGGGATATTTAGTCCTAATTTTTTTATAATTACTTGAAGAATTTATGTTGTTCTGCATAAGATATTTGTTGCCTGTATGCCACATTTGGAGTATATTCTTATGCTGTAAAAACAGATCCTTTTTTCTTTTGATCTTTCTTTAATTTTTATTCTTGCTTTATATGACTAAGTTCTCAGTAGTAGAGGTGGAGGGTAGTTCTAAGAAGTCTAGCAGAGGGGTCCCTCTGGGATGGATGGGCCTTCATCCCTTACATGGTAGCCACAAGTAAGTTAGAAGTTAGGGAGGTCATGGGAATTTTCAGTATACTTCTTCAAAGCCATTGAGTTTTGAATTGGTTAGTTTTCATTGTCATTTCATTGAAAAATGTTTGTAGTTATAGAAGTATATAATGACACAGGATTTGCCGGGGGAAGTTTCTTACAGATCTTTAAAGCATTTCCTCAATTCCCCTTCTGTTGATGTTTTCTTTTAAAAAAAGCATTAGAAGGATATTAAGGAAGATATTATCTTCATAATGAAGAATTATATGCTGAATTAGTACAATAATTGTGTCAGTAATTTGATGTGGTGGTAAAGCGTCTGGAGCTAAACTGGTGGTAATTGATGCAAACAAAAATGGATTTTCCTGATTTATAGCTTTTACAAAGAGGAAAGCAAACCTGGAATGAAAATATTTTTCAGCTGCTGCTGTTTTGAGCTTGTCAAGTTATGTTAGGTATTCTTCCAAGGGCAGTCTAATTCTTTTTTTGGGCAGCTGATTTCCCCCCTACATTTTTTTTTTCCTACCTTGCTCTATTTACATGTATGAAAATAATATTTTTAAGTGGCATATTCTCTAAATAATGTAAATATTTTCTCTCTGGAGATATTAGGGACAACTGCATTTTAGCTCCCTTGTTGTGAGGGAAGCCAAAAAGAGAACTCAAACACACATACATACACATTTACACACTGAAATCATGACGTGCTCAAGGAATACAAGAGAGAAAACCCTGAAGAAATAACCTTTCTGCAACAGTGCTTTTCTGTGGCTGGCTACCTCCAATAGAAATATAGAATAAACATACCCAGTGAGACATGAACTGAAGCTGTGATACAGTGAGACTGAAGAAAATTAGCTATTTCAAAAGAGCACAACTTTAGAGAAAACTAACCATATCATAGCAAGGGTGTAAGAGATAGGAAGAGTCTTCTGCTTATGTAATCTTTGGACGTAAGTAACAATACACGTAAATTTGCTAGCCTTGCTGAACATTGCAGTTTATTAAATTCCTTCAAATGAATGCATTTTATTTTAGGGAAGAGACACTTATACTGCTGCTCTTCATTAAGAAATCTTAGTGCTTCCACTAATTTTATATTATGTGAATTATGTGAAGACTTACTTCACATAATTCAGAATGAACATATAAACTATCTGGACTAAAAAGCTGGCTTCTATTTAACATCGTATTTCAGGACATAGTAGCATCATATGGGAAAAAGTGCACTTGCTTAGTATAACCTCTTAAGGGAGCATAGGAAGGCTTTTGAATGGCTGATGTGTTGGCCTTAGAGGATCAATAGTGCTTGCTGTGTCTGTCCATCTCAAAATCTAGCATTAGAGAAGTGCATGTATTTAAAGTTTAAAGGCCATCTTCAAATACAAGCATGGAGCTGGAAATGTGAGTTATTAATTGCTTGATTAGATTCTGGAGAATAAATGAGAAATCTGCAGAGATTCATACCTACAAGACCTATTTCCAGATAGGTAGATTAGTTACCTATTTATTAATCTACACACTTTATTATCAGTAATACTTATAACTTCTCAAAGTTGAGCATATACTTGGGAATAATGTATGGCAGATAACGTTGTTTATAGAATTGAATGGCTGGATCACAAGGGAAATACAAATCAGAGGTGGTGAAGTGGCAAAGGAGGAGTAGGAATGGTTTAAGGGAGGGGAGACCAGACATAACGATGACAGTGAATCAGTAGAAAGAGAATAAGATTATCTTTGTATAACCCGGCATGAAAAATAGAGTAAGAATTAATGTAGTTGGAAGATGAAAACAAAATTGTTCTCAAGTTGTTTCAAAGAACCAAAAGTCGTTTGGAGTCTACTTGAACCTAAACTACCTGAAACTAATATCCTGTGTCCAGTACAGTTGGACAAAAAGCACAGCTGAAATTATTTTACAGGTATGGAGGATTTTCTCTTGTGAATTGATAAAGACCAGACATCCACACTTGTTCTTCCTTAGATAATGCTAATTGTTTTGTCTGGGAAAGGTATCCAGTATTTAGAATGCTTCAGTAAAGGACCATTAAAACCCCTTCAGAGAAAACTCAAAACTTGAACCGAATAACAAAGTATGTTTCCCCCTTACACAGACTGGTTGTGTTTTCACTGTTCACTGCATTAACCTTCCCTAGAAGACTGAATCAGAATCAAGTTTCTACCCATTAGGCTTGAGGTGTTCATTACTCTGGGTTCACAGCATCAATTGATAAAGCTCTGGTATTAACTGTGACTGACAGCTGCTCTCCTCTGCCCAGTGATACTTCCTTTAGTAATTGCAAAAGAGAGAAACTGAACTCTCTTACAGGCTGATTTGAGCCCCATGGATACCTACTTCAGAAATTAAAATTCTGCAGTCCAGTGAGAAGGGTTTTGATACTTTTTTGATTTTTTTTTCCAGGAACGCAACTGTATGTGAAAGAAAATATTCTCCCAAACTCTTAGAGTTTCAACAAATAAACTTACATAAAGTGGAGACATTCCTTAATGGGTTTCTAGTGGGTCTCATTATGTAGTGATGTTAATCACATTTTTGACATACTTTGAGGAAAGCATTGTTTGATAACAGAAAAAGTATGTATATAACTTACAGAATGTTCCATGGTTTTTGAATGAAGGAACATTTCAGATATGGCAAGAATTTTCTTTTACACTGACTGTTTAAAATAGGTTATTACATTCAGTAAGAAAGCATTGTTGAAGTATTGCTAAATGCTTTGTAATTGGGTATAAACATTAATACATATACTAACTTACATACATATATATAAAAACTAAAATGTATATATTTGTCTTGCAGGGGTCAGTAAGCTGATCCATCATTTACACAAACACAAGATACCCATAGCTGTTGCCACCAGCTCAAGTGAAGATTCATTTGAGAGAAAAACAACCAGACACAAAGATTTTTTTCGTCTTTTTCATCATATTGTGTTGGGAGATGACCCTGAGTTGAAGCGTGGCAAGCCACATCCTGATCCTTTTTTACTTTGTGCAAAGAGATTTAACCCTCCTGCATCACCAGAGAAGGTAAGAGTGGGAGGACACAAATTAAATTTAGGAATTTTCTGTTTGTGCTATATTTGGATTTTGTTTTTAAGGTGATAAAGACTTAGATTAATATAAGCATTATAAAAATCAGCAACACCTGTTTTCGAAGATGTTTGTGCTGTCAAGGAGAGAGATTTCCCCCCACTACATCTAAAGGTCGTTATGAAGATTGCCCTCATTTGCTACATGGCAGCATGTAGTAACAGGAAAGTGTAATGATTTTCTGCTATATACATAAATGTGTAAGCTTAATTATTCAGGATTTGGAAACAGTTGTTTAAACATAGGTCTGTTTATTTTTCATGCATTCTTGGCTGATGAATTGTCATCTTAAGTGTCAAAACATTAAATATAATTCTTTGTGAGGAGAACATATATTTTTCTGAAGCTACATCTTTCCATTACCAGTGTAAATCTCTGAGATCATAGTCATAGTTCTTGTTTCCAATTTAAAACTATCAGTTTGAGCAATCTTTCTCAAATAGTAGATGTGTTTACTTGTCCTGTCTTATAACTATACAAACTATTCTGAAATAAAAATCTGTAGGAAGAATATTTCACATAAACTGAGAGTTAGTTAAAATAATGTCTTCATTTTTATTTTAAATTAAATTGCCTTTATCCTAAGAATATTTATCTCAGTTCTTCTCTGTCCCAAGTGGAACATAAGTTGTGAAGTTTTGGAGTTAGTTTTATTACTGCAGAAAAATCCATTACATGCTTATTTTAAAGAAAAAAAAATAGGTAGATTAGACTGTGATTACTGTTCTCTCAGTAGAATTCTTGGGAAAAAAAAGGCTACACAAATACATATGGAATCATTAGCTAAGAATCCTCAGCTTTCATACTTCATATTCTCACCCAGAGTCTAAATGGCAATTTCATTGCCTGGGAATACAAAGTGAATTTTGATGCAGTGTGGTTTACTGTTTGACAGAGTTAACCAGACTGGGTTTGGGTTTTGGTTTTGTTTGATTTTTTTCTGTTGCAATTACTCTTGATGTTCTGTATATGTGAATCTACTTCATTTGTGAGCTTGCATGTTCAGAAATGATACACCAAATGTATACATAACCAAGGAAATTGAATGTCAGCTGTGTTAATGGCAAATTAAACTACAATTTCATTGGAGGAGCAGAAGGACACTTCCCCAAAACTCTCAGTTTATGTGGTTCTATTTCAGAATACTCACAAGGTGGTAATACTCGAACATAAAAATTATAAAACAACCCAAAAGGAAGCAACAAAACGAGTGAACCAGTGGCACTGTGTAGATACTTGTATGCTTTAGTTGCGTTAGAGCTGAAAAAATATATGAAGAAAAAGTAGCATCTCTATTACAATTAATATTTTTAAACTTTAAAGGTATATTAGACAACCAAAGTCACAGATTGTTAATAGTAGTTTTGTATTTTTAATTTTGTTGACTTTTCTTTGAAGAGGGGCATAGATGTTTGAATCCATATTTTTCATTTGTAAGATTACATTACAGCATCAAATTCCCTTAGTGCAGATAATTCAGCTGAATTTTTTGTTTGTTTGTTTCATGTACAAAATCACAAATGTTAAAGTGTGGGAAATTCACACGTGCACAGAATTCCCAAGAGGAAGGAAATGAAAACAGTACATGAGAAACTATCCAGAACATTTGTGACCAGGTGCAGTGTGATAGTGTCATCTGCTGTGTTTTTTCCCAAGCAGTGAACTAACTAATAGAGCTAAAGGTTTGGATTTCATGCCAGCAATCCAAACATGCAAGGTGGAAGCCAAGTATCAGCAGGTAATGTCCACGTAAGCAAATAAGCAAATAATTGGACTCCAGCAAAACAGATTGTTAGAGCATCATAGGTAGTGTTCAGGTCCATACATCTATGCTATGCTATATATTATTTGAATGTTTTCTATTGGATTAGATTTACTGTGATGCCAGGCCGAGATAAGGTTCTTTGGAGCTTTATGTGTTCTTAAACATTGCAGGTTGCTTGATGAGTTCCTGCAGAGAATTTTCACTGGAGCTGTCCCCTGGAGCAACCTAGTACATACATACCAAAACTACCCAGTGAAACAAACTATCAGGGACAAAGTGAGAACTTTCAAGTTTGCTTCAAAACTTTGTTGCTGCTATTAGCAAAAAATACAATGTAGGCATAGAAAACCAAATCCAGAATTTGCTGTAGTGTCAAATCAGCCAGTGGCTATTGCTGTGTGTGCATACTTCTGCAAGTAGACCAATATTTAAGTGATACATAAGTGAATATGGTATCTGCTTTGCTGTCATTAAAGGATGTCATAAATAGCCATCTTGAAATTTCTTAGATGTTGATCTTTTGGTTTGCAGTCTTTGGTTAACTAGGAACTTAATAAGCGTAATGACAAAATGATAGCACAGAAATTTCAAAAAAGATACACCCTGCAAATTCAGCCTAAGTCTCCTGTCTTGTGCTGCATGAAGCATCATATGAATTTCCAACACTAGTAACAATGTGTATAAGTAATTAAATAAGTTAGTTGGGTAATCTAAATATGATCTGGGAACTAAATAGTAGAAAATTTGTATTTTAATAAAATTTATTTTTTAAAATATATTCCAAATTCTGCTCTCAAATGCACAGATGCAACTTGTATGAAAACCATCTGGAGCTGTACATGTGTAGAAACAATGTGTTCTTGAATATTATAGAAATTTTACCATTTTCAAAACACTATGTTCTTTTTCATACATTTTATTTAGATGATGGAAAAACTTTTCGTAGCATTATTTCTGTTTGGATTCTGGTCAAGTATAACAGGTATAGCTAGACTATATCTGCATAGATGATTTGGCTTAACAGATAGCAGCTCAACCAGCGTAGCTCAAAGTAAACAAGTCCCTAGATGAGACAAGGATAGATCACAATCAAGCACAGCCAGAGGACCTCAGCCAACTGCTGTGAAGCACAGATACACCCATATCATTGGCCAGTGAGCTGGGCAAAGTTAACACCCTTGGCCAATCATGTCTGTAGGCAGGAGAAATTTAAAAACCCTATAAAAGGGCTACCAGACAATAACAGAGGCTGTTGCCACATGATCCTCAAGTGTGTGTATGTTGCATCGCTGTCTTGAACTCCATTGCAACAGTCAGGGAATACGTAAATGAACTGGACATTAATAAATCCAAGGACTGTAATGGGATGCCCTCTGAAGTGCTGAGAGATCTGGAAGATGTCATTGAAAGACCACTTTCCATAATCTTTGATTTGTCATGGCCCCTGGGAGAAGTGCCCAAAGGCTGGAGACAGCAAATGACACTCGTGTTGAAGCCAGGCAAGAAGGATGACCCAAGGAACTACAGGCTTCTCAGCCTCATCTGGACCCCTAGAAAGGGATGATGGAACAATGTATCATGAAAGTCATTTTCAGGCACAGTAAGGACAAACAAACCATCAGGAGTAGTCAGTATGGCTACACCAAGGGAATGTCGTGTTTGACAAACCTGATTAACTTCTTTGATGAAGTGACTGTGCTGGTGGATATGGTGAGAGCAGTGGCTGTTTTCTACCTGAACTACAGTAGTGCCTGTGACACTCTCACCTGTGAGATGTGGATGAGCAGGCAGTGAGGGGGTTTGAAAACTGGCTGAGTGGCCAGGCCCAGAGGGTTGTGATCAGTGGCAAAAGTCTAGTTGGGTGCCAGTGTTTACTGGTGTGCTCTGGGGGTGAATACTGGCTTTTCCATCTGCTTTTACCTGGTCTTACAGGTTTTACCCTGTTTGACATCTTCTTTAGTGGTGTGGGTGAATTAGGAGAACGCTCAATAGGATCTTATTAATGTATACGAATATCTGAAGAGAGATTGTAATGAAGAAGGAGACACTGGTGCCCAGTGATGGAACCAAAGGCAATGAACACAGACATGCACAGGAGTCTGTCTGAGCGCAAGGAAATGCTGGTTTTTTTTACTGTGAGGATGGCCAAGCACAAAGGTTGATCAGGAGGTTGTGGAGATTTTCAAAATTTGTCTGGACACAGTCCTGTGCAATGGAGGAGGTTGGACCAGATGAGCTCTGGAGGTCTCTTCCAATCTCACTCATCCTGTCATTCAGTGATTAACTTCACAGATTTGATCTGGGGAAAAAAAAGGGAAAAAAAATACTTTTGCTGAAAAATATTTTTCTGTTCCACTTTAATTTTTAGAGCTCACATTATTTAAAATCATGCTTTTGGAATCTGAAATACTAGAATATTTATTTTGCATTTAAAGGGTTTATAGTAACCAGGCCATTTGTGCGAATTTTTATAATTTATACATATATATGTTTATATATCAACTATAATTTTCAGTGCTATCTTGAAGAAGTTTTGTTTCATAATAACAAAAAATGGTATGCAAATAAATTTATTTTAAATATGGCTCTGAATCAGAGGGTTTCTATCATCCGCCTGCCAACATTTATACATATTTCCAATGTACTTCTGTCATCAAAACTACAGAGATTAATTAACTTCCTGCTTAAGGGTGTTGAAGGCTAAGGGCATTTCTTTCCAGTATTTTGGTTGATTTGTCTATAGCTTTTCTGTAAAATAAAGGACATTACTAGTAGTTTAAAAGCAAATAAATCCATTTATATCCACTTTTTAAACAGAGGGATAGATTGTAGTAGTACAAATGGTCATAACTCTCTTATGAAGAATCAATCTGTTCTATTTTAAAAGTTCCAAGTGATATAAATCATTGCCTTAATTTAAAACACTATTTCTTTGCCGTTTCTTCCATTTCTAATTAATTAATTGATCCCATAGTTACAAATAATCTCTGTACCAAATCTAGAGAGAGCTCATTAAAGTTTTTTCAGACTGATTAAATGGCATTAGGATTTATGAGTCTCAGTGGGCATTTTGTCATAAAACAGGGAAGTTCAAAGAGAAATTTTCTGCATCTTTTTTGCTCCAGAAGATATAAGGAAAGAACAGTAGATTCAGAACATTATGACATTCAAATATTTTGTAATTTTATTCTATACTGTACAAACAAAACAAGAAAAAGAAGGCTGATTTAGCACTTAATGTGGCCATTGTGAGCTTTTGTAAAAAAGGATGCTAAAACCATTTTTTGTATTATCCCCTTCATTTTTTAATTTTTCTACTTTTTCCCCCCCACTCAACTCCTCCATTTTTAGTGTATGCCTGTAGTATATATATTTTACTCACTGGTTTTCAGATAATCAATTATTTAATTAGTGATGTTACTGTTATTCCTTGTGTATACCTGGAGGTTTAATGTATTAGGAGTACTTTATTTAAAGTACAGAAATTACAAACATGAACAGCCATTCTAGGTGGTGCATTGAGCTGTAAATTGGAATCCCTACTGTTCAAATCAAACATTTTAGTCACTATAAATCTGTCTTTTTTCCATTTTATGAATTAATTGGCTTATACTTTTTCCTGAATGTTTACAATTCACCTTCTTTTTTGTTTTAAAAATAAAAGCATTAAATGTATAAACATGGACATTTTTCAGCTTAGTTCAAATAGACATCAATGGCTGTTTCTTCAAGCTTGGATCTAGTCTTTCTTTGCATAGGCCTAGACTACTTATTTTTTCTCATCTGAAACTGCTTTCTAAATAGCTGTTCATGGTATAAATCATCCTGATTTACTCAAGTCGGGCTGTCTTATTTCCTTAGACTCACAGTCCTTGGCAGCTGTTTTAGCATGTTGTTAGATACTTGTTTTTTCCAGTGGATATACCCTGTGATGGTAATGGTCAGAGTGTAAAGTTTAAAGTGCTGGGCTGCATTCAGGAAGAGAGATGACAAAGAGTTTGTAGATGATCACAGTTGTTCTCAGACAATGTGGTCTAATAGAGGAAGATGCAACACATGCCAGTGGCTGCTTATTATGAAGAGGGATCAGTGTTGCTCTGCAACTCTTTCTGGCTGAAGGTGCATTTTGAGGTAGAAAGCAGAATTTGGTCTTTCTTTTCAGAAGCCACTGGACTTTCTTTCGGTACTGATGTATTACAGTTCAGTAACTAATTAGGCATTTGATGGGTTAGAGTCAATAAGTAACTTCTTGCCTTGTCTGATTTATTGTTGCCAACTCCAGTGTAGCCATGTGGTTAGTAGACTGAATGAAGGTCTGGGATGTTTGAGTGTTTCTGGAGTGTGTTTTCTTGTCCCTCATCTACAGGGTTGTACTCTGTGAGTCAGTGTTCCTGTTAGCCTTGCATCCTGTGCTACACAGTGACCAGCTTCCAAACACAGCAAAGATTCTCCTATGGCAGAAGTGTGCCATGGTGGGGATGGTACACCCTGCAAGGCGGTAACTGATTCAGTGCCACAAGAGGTTGAAAGCACTGCTCCTGAGTACACACACGTTGCTTAAGTGTTTTGCAACAAAAGCAGAGTTCACTCCCTTAACAAATTTAGATTACATAGGTTTCACTCTTCCTGTACATAGAGTGATTAAAAGGTGAATGAACTATGTCCCAGTGTTTGTGTGTATTCAGATTAGTTTAGTTCTGTCATGTAAAACATGCTCTGAACTGTTGAAAGTGGATAGCAGGTGAAATCAGGAAGGGAGTATCTATGGACTTGGGAACAGAATGTTTCAGCTTGTCTGCCTTCTAACCAAGATGAGGTGCCAAGTCCAAGGAACCTCCCTTTTTCTGATTTTGTCGCTTTTTGGAGAAATGTGGTTTTTTGCTTTTATGTATGCATCCAAAATTGCCCAATCTTAACAGCTTGTGTCTTTTTATCAGGAACTAAAAGTATCTAGCAGCTAGTCTTTTGTAAAGCATAATTGGAAAAGTAGTTCCAGCACATTTCTACGCTGCTAAGAAAAATTCTCCATAGAGAACACAACAGCAATCTGGAACTTCTGCTTTCCTTTTAAAGTAGATCAGAAGAGAGTTTTATCCTTGTCTTGTCCAGTGTGTTGACTACTTCCTGAAAAAATGGAGAAAAATATCTTTTTGCACACTTTTGAACCTGAAAAATTCAGTCTCCCAACCTCTGGGCTTCCTTGAGAATTGTCCTAGTTACCACATGATGCATTAGCTCTTTGCTCAGAAAGGTTCTTGGCTAGAACTTTTTCCCAAATTTCTGAAGACTTTTCTTGTTCTGCAATGTGACTGAAGGCAGTTCTAGATAGCAAGTTGTTTTTTGATTATTTAGTATATGTTGCTGGACTAGTTCTTGAATTCCTGCTATTATGGGGCACTGCAAAATAATAAACAGCATAACTTTTTTTATGGGCTCCTCTCCCTGCTGGAGAAGCTCTTGGTATCACACAAACACTGGAGGAATTTAAAGGAATAAATTATTAATAATTTTAAATTGTGTACTATGCAGTTTAAAGTAATTAGCTATTGAACAATCTGGTTTTATATTTTTAGAAGCCTTCCAGCTTGAGATGCAAAGATACAGAACTCCAGTGGAATGTACTTCTATTGTCACACACTGTTGAACAGCCTGTTGGCTGAATCCTGCACCTTCCTCAGCTGCTACATAGTCTAAGCATGGAGCTCTTACTCGTGTGTCCCAGGCTGGACGATGAAGTCTGTTGTTAGGAAGCTTGCCTTCGAGATGTAGAGAAAAAAACACAAGGTATTTCACCATGTCTCACGATCTAGGACTTCGGAAGGTCTACTGTCACAACCCATGGGTAGAGGGTGTGATGTTGGTTATAGGTTCTTGACAGGGGGAGCAAAGGCATGGGACCACATGTCAGGGAACTCTTATGTTTTCTTATACAGTCTTCTTAACTGTGGCAACCAACCCAATGTTTACACTCAAAATGTATTGGCTAACACGACCTGAAATTCTTACAGTGCATTTCCACAAAAAGCATCAGCTAACAAGCCCTTGTTTTGTACAATACACTTCACAGCTCCCACAAAAACCTCTTCAGAAGGTGCTGGCTCACAAATGCCACCACCCCACAGCACAAAGGTAATGAGTTGGGGTGGGGGAATTGAGCACAAGTCTTAAAGGGGAGCAGGAAGTTGGCTCAGGACAGCACTGTTGCACCTCCATGTGACCCTTTCCTCTGATCACCCTTCCTGTAGAAAAACTCTGAATATATGAGACAAAACATGCTTAGATCTGGTCCTCTGAACTACCCTGGATAGGCATCTTTTCCCCAAGCTCATAATAGGCCACTATTTTATATTTAAAAGATAATTAAAGGAAGGAGACTGTTTGTTTGTTTGTGTTCAGTTTTTATCAGTTATCATGCTCTCAGTTCCTATGGTTGATATACTTCCTCCCTTTTCTTCTGAAGCACATGTACTTGTGTGTTCACATGTGTGCTCACCCACTCTCCCAACCTACCCCTCCCCATGCTGGCAGTCTTTATTATATATTTGTGGAAGAAAAATGAGATGATGTGTGGCTTGCAAGTAATTTAACTTTTAAGTGTTCCAGACATTGCCCTTGTTACTGCAGTGCATGTTTATTTACGCATGTATTTGTCTAACGGAGATGAAAAAAGACATTGAAATTCCATGCAAAAGTAACCTGGTCAAGGTTTGCTTTCACTGAAGGTATCTTAATGGAAGAGGAAAGAAGGATTATAATTAGTTCTTAGTCTTTGGGGTACTCTACTTGGGGGGGTGGAGAGGTAGGAATACTTTTTTTTCCCTTGCATTTGTCTTGATAATGTATCAAGTAGCTGCTAAGGGACTTGATGAAATGTGATGCAGAATAATAAATTATGCTCTGCAGCCTTCTTTGCTTCTACGTGAGGTGAGTGTGTAAGCACAGAGATTGGTGCACCTCCAAATTCAAAAAGCATTATATTCAGATTAGCAGGTCATTGGAGATTCGTCACTAATTGTTTTAGGGAACTCATTATGGGTATTATCACAAATTAATTATGCATGGTAAGTAGGGAAAAAGAGGGGGAAAATCCTTGTTTTATGAAACTTGCTCAGAGTTATCTTTTCTTACTTTCAAGACCTTGAGCATTTTCTTAGAGATGCCAAACAGTAGTCATTGAATAATTAGATTTTCATTAACAAGGATTTTCACAAAAAAAAAAAAAAGTTTTTAATGTCTTTTGAGTTATAGCAAGCATGAATAAATCCTCTTTCAATAAGATCTAGTGCACTGATTCTCTCTGTATCTGCAATTACCTTTATAATCACCCAGAGCTTGTTGTAACAAGCAGTGGTTTCAGGACAAAGAATGAAGACTGAAAGAAGGAATTGCATTGTTGGCAACATTTTTTGGTTGCTTCATTGTAAATTACTGTCATAGAGAAACCTCTGGAAACCTTTGAAAGACTGCAGTCAGCTATATGTTGTTTTAATGCACTAAGGCTAGGGAATGATGATTTTATTTTTTTGCTATTTGTGTAAATTACCTGTTCTTTGTGGAGGTGTGGTTGTAACCAGTTTTCACAGAGGTGGTATTACATGGTAGGGATCTTACTCTGTTGTGTGATAAAGACTTTGTAAGAGTCTGTCTTTTTGATATGATTGCAGAAAACCTACATATAGAACCATCAATTAACAGTGGAAAATTATTTATAGTATAAACAGGGCAAAGCTTTTTGCTCAGACTGATTGCTGCATCACAAAATAAGTGCACTTAGAAAGTTTACTCCATAAAGCAGTATTGGGAATTTTTTTTCATTATTATTGTGGTAGGTGTTACAAAGATAAAAAACCTTGTAGTATACAAAAGAACTGAAGACATCAAGACTTGTCTGCTAAAAAAGGATGCTTAACATTTCCATTTCAGCATCTTTTTATCTTAGAATAATAGCATAATTCAAAGCTAAGAAGGAAATGGTTCAAGTTAAACTTCAGTAAGAAGGGAGTGATTCTGATTTAAAGTAGAATACAATTCCAAGCAGTAGTAGAAGCTACCCTCCTATTTCTTTTTTTAAAAGGGGCTTTTCATTTTTGTCTAAATCATAACAAAGATAGGAATTGTGATTCATGCTCAAATTCAGTGTCCAGATTATATGGTAATATCTCTAATGACAGCTAATAATCACAGCTTAATAATTACCTTTTAGCTAGAGGGGGCTAATTTATCCACTTAAATTCTGTTACTCCCATATCAAGTTGTTTTTAACAAAAACAGACAAAAAAGTAGGCTATAGTAACCCTTCCACAGAATCTGTGTTTCTTGAAACTGATGTGTGCCTGGGACAGTGAATTCTGTATATGTTGCATATGTTCCAGTGTCAGCTTTTTATATGTTATGAGAGGGAAAGATACAAAGTAATTGATCTGCCACTCAGTATTGTAAATACTGCTTGTCACATCCCTTTTTATTTTTTGCTCCATAAATTAAGCTTTTAGAGTCTGTTCAAAACCTCACCATCTGAAAGGGTTGTGTTTGGGATTTTTTTTTTGTGGGGGTGGGGCAGTGATATGGTTGTTTGGGTTTTTTTCTCTTCATAAGCATTCTGATTGCATTTCTTCAGACTCCTCCTATCAAAAACATTTTAACAGAGAATAATGTCTGTGAGATATGGTACATGGAGCATTTCAGATGAGACCATTTTATAAATGTCTCTGAATATAAACAATATCACCCAAACTCTTAAGTTTTTACTGAACTGGTCTCCCAAGCTCTGAGTTTTCACTGAGCTGTTTACAGTGATGTCCAGTATTTAAACCAGATGTTAGAAAATTTATATGTCGTGTAATGGTCTCACGTTCCCCAATTTCTGGTTCGTTTCCCAGCCAACACACCAATTATTGTTGGGGTTTAGTGTTTGCAATTTGATATATATATATGACTAGGAGAGTTCAAAAGCAAAACAGGCTTACCTTAAAGTTGCAAAAAGATAATTTATTTACACACATTAAGAAAATAAGAAAAGAAAACTAAAACTAAATAAACCACAAATGAAACTTTCAGACCATCCTTCTTTTCCCCCTGCCCCGCCACATATATTCCACTTTCCTACACACAGCCTGAAGAAAGATAAAAACCTGTGACTTCAATCAGTTTTACCATGCAAAAATAACCTTCCAACAGTTCTTTAGGAAAGTCTTTTTGAGTCCCATGGAGACATAGTCACATGAGAAAACAGTCCTCGGGTGGCTTTTATGCCACTCACCTGCAGCGGCCTGAAAAGAGCCTTTTGCAAGCTGTGAA
>VYXD01005563.1:109820-133921 GCA_013397195.1 Hylia prasina | reverse complement strand
AGCCCTGGCCGGTGACACAGGCAGCTGCCAGGGCTTTTCCTCCCCTCCCTGCTGCTCGCTGTTATTCGGGCCCAAGCGCAGCCGGGGCCACTCCCCCACAGGGGCAGCAGCTCCTTGGTGCCCGGCCCGAGCATGGCCGGGGCCGCTCCCCGGCAGGGGCACCGGCTCCCCTGGGGCCCAGCCGGGCCCGGCCCGGCCCCCTCACAGCAGCCCCCATGAGAGGTTACCTGGTCGCTGGCCAGGAGAGAAAGAGACCGGATGCTCCCCCTTCTCAGCTTTTTATACGGTATTTTCAAAAGTCGCAATCCTGTTTTCTTATTGGTTAAAATAGCCAATGGCCAGCCTCTGATAGGTGTTCAGCCTTTCCAAAGGAAATTTAGGTCCTGGCAGGAGCAAACCGTAACAGTCATTTATTTTCTTCCAGCTAATGTGTACTGCCACATTTCTTGACCGTTTCATTTGATACTTGACTGACCAGTAGACTACTTTGTCACTCCAAAGTTCTCACAGATGTTATCCCAGATGACCTACAAAACTTTGTGTTATCAGCAGATTTTACCAAGTGTAGAGATTAGGATTACTAGTCAATACTTCCCTGAATAGCACCAGAATTATTTTAAAATGCAACTGCAACTATTTTCTAAGACAGTGGTATGGTAATGGAAATGGCTTTTGATGTAACTCCTTCACTTCATAGGTTAGCTGCTTCAAAGCCTCAAGATTTTGCTGACTAGCAAAACTAGTTGACGAGATTTCAACCATTGCTGAAAATATCTTCTGTTACAGAACATGTTCTCCTCCGTTAGCAAATTGTCTTCCTTCTCCTGAACAGACACCTGGTCACAGTGATCTATTCAGTTTGTCTCCGGAACATGTTATTGCATCCTGTCACTCAGACTGGAGACATTAGAGATCGCCTGTTGTCCTGAACTTCACAACTATTACAGACTCAAAATGTTACTGATTCAAAAAAATATGCCATGGGCAAAAAGCGTAACAGTATGTAAATTACTGCTTTTCACGTTCAATAATGCAGTTATCCGAAGCAAATTAAAACAGAACCTTTCATTTTAGAAAGAATGATCATTTATCTGAGGTAGAATGCATTTGCAGTCTTTAGATTAGCTACAATATATCATTTGAAGACTGATATCAGTTGTGAGTTTTTAAATTTCCAGGCCAAAACTTTTTATTGAGAAGATTTTTTTTTTTTAATTTCAGCAAAAAATGTTTGCAGTTTTTTTAAGATGTTCCTCAGAAGACAATATTTTTACAATTATACAATGTCATATGATAATTCCATGAAGAGTAATATTGTGTAGAGTAGGTGTTTGAAGTTTGGAAAGGTGGAATTCCTGTATCCAGGTGTTCTAGAAGTCAGGAATAATGCTACGACTCTATGATACTATGACAAATACTGCATCTGGAAATGCTTCCCTGGTTTCGTCATGTTTGTGTGCTGCTCAGTGTGGTCTTCATATTTACATTTAAGTACACATTAAACCATGAGGGGATAAAAAGCATCATATTCGTGTATGGTGGATCACAGGCAGGGAGCCTGCTCTTTACAATTGTTGGAGCACTATGAAATAAGTGTAAACCTCCAAGACTATAAGAAGATGTAGCTTGTAGAACCTAACCACTATACACACACACTGATTGGCATTTATTTAATGAACATTGTGGCATTTTTAGTGAACAGGATTCCAATTTCTTATTTTAGATGGCAAGCAAGTATTGTCTCTCAATTCTCCTCAGAGCTAGAGTTAACAGAGGTCATTCCTGATAGAAATCAGAAGTAAATCAGACAGCTCTGCTTTCAGCTGTGTTCTCTGCTGCCCTAGTCCAACAAGGAGCAAAAGCGATTTAAGCAAGACAAATTTTAGTTAATAGCGCAGCATTAAGAAAGGGAGGAAGAAGAGCATGTACCAATGATTCCTGAAAGAGTGTATTTTTAAAAATACTGCTGGAGAAGCATGAAAAATGTAGGCATGAAGATTGTACAAGGCACAGAGGTCAGCATGATATAAGACATACAGCTGAAAGTGGGAGAAAGAGATAAAGAATGCAATTAAGTGAAAGGATAGAAGATGTCTAGGGAGTAGAAGGAAATAAAAGCAAGACATAAGTAATTGTGGGTAAGATAATATAGGGCCTTGAAGGTGAAAATGAAAACTTGAATTTGTAACTGCACTAAGTAATTTATATACCTTCATTTTAAATAATAAAGAGTTAATAGTGTGCAGTAGCACATTTGTCCTTATGGTTTTCTCAAGCATTTTTTAGGGAGTGTAGATGAAGAGTGAGGAAATAGTCTATAAGTTAATGATGTATATACTGAAATAGTAAAAGCATTTACTTCTTTGAGACTAAGCATTCTGTCTCGGGAGGGTTGGTAGATGATGTGACAGACCTAACATTACAACAAAAACTCTTCAAACATTTAGAGTCTAAATTTAAAATCTCATGAAGACAGCTGCAAATGTGCACTTTGGCATGTTTCTCAAAGTAAGGAAGTTTTCTTTAGAAACACTAAAGAATTTCATCTGCTATTCTAATATTGCATTAACTAGTAATTCTAAAGTGTTTGGACAATTTATGATTGTCCCTTTCTCCTGTCTATTGATTTTTTTTTCCTTATCATCTTAGAAATCCATTGAAGAGCAAGTATGCTTGAATGATTGTTGACTTTGAGTAGGCTGGTAGAAGACTGTTTTAGTGATCATATTTACAGCACCTCTTTACAGCTGATATTAGTAAGTGACAGCCTTAGTTTTCTTTAAGATTATTAATATTTAGTGCAGTAACTTCCTTGTTTCTCTGATTTTGTTTAAATAATACAGCGCTAATGAATGGTGAATGAAATGTTCTGTAAGTCAAATCCTTAAAAAAGGCCTTCAGTGTAGTTTTTCTCAGAAATTTTGAAATGTGTCTATTATTTGCTAGAACAATTCAGTCTCACCAGCTTTCACACCATTTTTAAAAATCTGTCAATTGAGTCCTTAGATTCTATGTCGGAGTTGAGTGTGTGATCTGGTTTTGTGTAGAGTAAAGTGATTACTAGTAAGAGCTTCAGGCTCAATGTCAGTCCAAGGATGAAGAAATCCATCACAGAATGCTGTATTTTAATAAAAGGATTTCAGATACTCAGCAGTATAAAGACATAATAATGCTTGTGACATGCTGTGGTGTATTGCTTTAGGATCAAACTGAACATTGGAATAATAGCAGCATTGAGTAGAAAAGAAAAATAGGATGTCTGATTTGAGCACTGCTTTTTCTTCTATTGATTTCTATATTTAGCATAGTGTATGGCATGTCAGGGCCTGGTTATAAAGACCTGTAAAAGAAAGTACTTGGATTCCTGGCCTTGCATGTTAAGAATCATTAACTTTCATAGAATTGGATGGATCCTAAGGAACATCCTCTATCAGATGCAGAGGTTGAGGTTTGTGTTAAAAGCTTGTTTGCAGACCCAAAAAAGAGCTGAGAGAGGTGACAGCAGGTGGGGGATCTCAAATCACACTTTCCTAAAGTTCCCACATCTGTCACAGAAGTCATCGTATCATCTCCATATGGTCAGGGCAGCACAGAGTCCCAGTGGTAGACAGAAGCTCAGATTTTTGACTCAAAGGGAGGGACAGCCTGTTGGAGCCCTCCCAAGGCTGTTCCAGAAGCGCTATCAAGGTAAATCAATGCTGGATCAATCCTTTTGGAATGAGGGGAGATGCTGCCTAGGTTGTGGCACTCAATATGTGATGCAGAGGAAGAGAATTTGGGCTTTGATCAGGATTTATTACAGGGGAATAGAGGGATAAAAGGATAAAAAACATTGGATGTGTAAACAGGTGACAGATTTGTCTGGCCATGCACAGCTCCTTGCCAGGGCAGTCTGTCCTGTGTTAGCAAATTCCACTTCTAACTCTTCCTGGCTGAAGGGCGTCTGGTCTGTGGTCTCTGTGTGTGTGGCCAGCAACCAGACCCAGGCAGAGGCCCATGTGTTCATGGTGCCAGCAGCTGGAGTGAGTATGGATCTGGGTGCTGGCAACTGGACAAAATGAGATGCCAGCCCACAGCCTGGGACTGCAGGTCACAGGGGCCCAGCCCAGGCATCTGCAGAGCCAGTGGCCAGGCTGAGTGCACGTGTGTGAGCACTAGAGAAGAGGCAGCTGAATGACCCTGTGGGTCCTTGGGAGTGCTGAGTATAACTGGATTGAGCTGTGTATCCAGCCATATATATATATATATATATATATATATTTGTGTGTGTGTTTGCTGGTGCCTTCCGGGAGATATGTTCTCAGCCTTGCTACTGTTTGGGCTGGGGGCATGGAGCTGTGGCTGCCTCCCCTTTGTATAACAATAACCCATTCCCTAGCATCACGTTCTCTCGATAAAGGGAGACTGGATAACCTGGTCGTGTTGCAGGTAGGTATCATGCTCCTTCTGTTTCAGTCTCCTAATAAACTGTCTCCTTTCTAAACATCTCTCAGAGCCATTCAAGCTGAGCTGCATAGCAGAAAATACACAAAGTAAATGTGGAGCTGTGCCCCTATTCTGTTTCCCCTTCCCCTGTCCATACTGCCCAAAGGTGGGGGATGTTTCCTCAGTTGAGACAGTCACCATAAAAGTCTGGTCTAATTTCTAACTTCATGCTTTTTATGTATTTGAGCAAGTAAGTTTGTAGATACTTCTTTTTCACTTAGAATTTCTTTTACTACTCTGCCTTCCTTCTTGCTTCAAAAGGAAGAAAAAAGATAGATTGTTTAAGCAGAATCTGAATTTTCTGTTTACAGAGCAATAAGTGTTCTGAAATGAACTGCAGTTGTATATGCTGTAAAATTGCTTTTGTTTGACAGGTTAATAAATCTTAGTCAAAGGTCTGAATTACTAGGGATATTAAAAGCTTGTGTTGCTTGACAAAACCAAACAAGCCAACCATCTTCTTGCATTTCTTTATAAATGCAGTAAAGCTCTCAGTATTATTTCAATTGACCACAACTCTCATGTTATTTGCAAACCCTTTGTCTTTGGGTCTTCCACACAGTTTGTATGGCTTTTTTGGGTAGGTTTCATTTGTTTGTTTGTTTGGTGTGGAGAACATAAACCAAAATCAACTTAATTGGCAAATGTTTAAAATGTTGTACTTCAACAAGTACCCATGTTCATGGTGCAGACACCTTCCATTAACTTTTGTAGGTATGAATAAGCCTAGGAATTTTAGAGAATTTAAATCAGTGTTTTCAAGCCTATACCTAAGTTGATCTTGTGGGGTTACTGTTATGTCACTTTAATGCATAGACATATGAGACAAATCTACCCTATATTTGCCCTGCAATAAGGATCCTTCCAGCAGCTGGATTTAGGTACTCAGTTGCCCGTGGATCCCAGTCTTGCACTTCTGTCATGCCACAGTCTCCCCTGTGCACACACAGACAGATCTCTTGCACCAGCCCCAGATGCCACAGTCTTTAGAGCAGCTGGCCAAGTCTGCTCTGTGCTTACCCTGTCCCTCCAAGAGCCAGAACTGACTGTGCTCTTGCCCATAGGGTCATGCCTGGCTTCCAGGACATTTCAACTACTTACCAGCTACTCCAGCATGCTCTTTGCTAGCACTCACACCCTCACTTGCCCACCCATCATCACTGCACTGCTGCACCGTGGGACTCCTGGTGCCATGGCAGGACTGACACTGAGATCTCCATGCACATGTGTGTGCGCAACAGTAAGCCCTTGCCCACGAAAACAATTAGAGTTTGATTGGAGAGGATGGGACAGACTACACACACTGATGCAGGCATGGCCAAGAACAGATGGCCCCTACTGACACCCCACCAGCCCCCTCTGTCTCACATTCCCACAGGGTGCCCTGACCCATGGAGCTTCTCCTGTTGGCATGTCTGTGTGGGTCTGGCCTTGTGGCACTAGGAGTGACTGGACCAGGGCCTCACAGGGCTGCTGGGGCTCATCCTGCCCCATCAGGCAGCACAGGAATGAGCTTCTGGTAGGCTGATGGGGGTGTGCGACTGCTGGGGTGTGTATGGGGGCAGCTGGCCCAGGGTGTTTCAGGCTCCCCCCACCTGCCCGTGTTGTTCCTGCCATTATTCTTCCCCTGTACACTTCTATCATACAAACTAATGTGTGTGTGCAATTTCTGCATATGAAAATGTACAGATCCCTCTCTGTAGAAACTTGGCTATTTTAAGTGCTTATATTCCAAACATGCTCTTTGAAATTAGTAGCAATATGATGTTTCATAACCTCGGGAAGGAAAGGTTATTAATAAAGATCAACCTACCTGAGCTGTGTTCCTTTTCTTCAAGGAAAGTAGTAAGGAAGGGGACCAGAGCAGAGAAAAACTTTTTTTAGTTTATAGGCGAAGTAGAAAAGCATGAAGAGAACCTTAGCTGGAAGCCTGCAGTGCTACATAGCACTACAAAGCACAAGAGCATCTGTTTGAGAAAAACATTCTGAGTGTCATGAGCAACATCTTGGCTTTTCATCAAGGTGTAAGATACTGGGTATTTATGTGAACTAGCTCAAAAGGACAATTGTCGCTTGATTTTGTAAGATTTTCTTCTTGTTACTTTTGGTAACAAAGTTAAAATGTGACTTCATTGAGCATATGTGAGCATAAGTGTTTCCAGACAGAGTAATTGTTTCTTTCCATTTTTAAGCCATCATCTTGCTATCCAGTAGAAAACATGTTAAATTCCTACTTCTGCTGTCATTGATGAGACTGTTCTCTATGGCTTTAAAAGTACTGAAGTGTTTTTTTCTGAAGATGCAGTGTCAATGGAGAAAAAAGAATTTTTACTGTCTTTTCTCCCACTGTTCTGCTTGCTAAGAGTAGAATGTACAAAACTTTGAAGACTGTGAAACAGGTGTTTTTAGCCATGCCTTCAAGATCTGCAGACCAAAACAAAAACCCCAGAGTCAGTCTTTATGTGTGGATGAGATTTTCAGTCCTCAGTCTTTAGACATATTTGCTATTTGATGTATCGGTTTTCTCTGTTCAGTGATGAATCTTACATATAGCTTAATAGAAGCAGCTGGAATCAATTATCAAAGACTTGAAATATAATAGAAATAGAATATAATAGACCACTACTTCTTCAAAAACAACAACAACAACAAAAAAAAACCAAAAATAATAATAATAAAAAAAAACCACAAAAAACCCACCAACAAAAACAAAAAGAGAAAAAAATCACCTGAGCCATTTCCCATGCGGTGAATCACGAAGTTTGAGATTCTCTTTTGCTTGTTCATCTGACAGGCAGCCTATCCTCTTTTATTTTTTGTACTCACAGCATATTTTACCTGGTCGCCAGAACATATAATTCAGCGGACTGTGTGGCAGTGATACTTTTTCACCTTGACACACCTGCTGCAGTCTGGTTTCCCTAGGGAATCTTTATATAATGTCTGGGTGCTGAAGCTTCAAAGTTATCAGTAAAACATTGTTTGTAGCACTCAGCTGCTTGTCAATTTATCCAGATTCTTGGCAATATCTTGGCATCTATTTCTGAACTGATTGTGTTACTGTATTAGAGGTACTTTCTTTCAGGCCATGTGTTGTAATGGTTGGTGCAATATAAAATCACTCTTTCCAGTATGCCATGGTAGTCTAACTAATATATAAATATACATAATTTGTTTTTAAATAGAAGAAAAGAAGAATGGACTGTGTTTACACAGAGACAACTTGGGGTTTTTTCTAAATAAGTGTGTGTTATAAGCACATTAACTCTCAATTAGGTGCTTCTCTGTAATTTGACTGCAGGCATTTGTAGAGAAGACAATTTGTCTTTGACTTAATTGTGAGGAAATGTGTTTATATCAGTATTGGGGTGACTGAGACACTTCGTAATGGAGTGTTTTATATTCTCATCATAGGCTTTCACTTTCATAATGGTCACTTAGCAATACATTTGGTCTGTATTTTTTGCACATTTGTCATTCGGACCTTTAAATTTAGAAGTTCCATTACAGTGTCGTCTGTCTCTGCACCAAAGAATCTAGCTGCACACTCTTGAACAGGAAAGAAAACCCAATTGATTTCCTGTGGTCAGACAAAAAGGTAATTACAATGTCTGGTGGACAGTGAGTTGACCATGAGCCAGCAACGTGCCATTGCAACAAAGGTGGCTGATGAGGAGTCGTCTTGCCAGCAGATTGAGGGAATTGATCCTGCCCCTCTACTCAGCACTGGTAAGGCCATACTTGGAAAATACTGGGTGCAATTCTGCACTTCCCAGGACAAGAGACATATTGAGCTGCTGGAGGGAGTCCAGCAAAGGGACACCAAGATAATTAAGGGACTTCAGCATATCGCATTTGAGGAAAGGGAAAGTGAGCTTGGAGAAGAAATGGCCCAGGGAAACATTAATATCAGTAAATACCTTAAGGGAGAATGCAAAGAGCCAGGCACTTTTTAGTGGTGCCCAGTGACAGAACTAGAGGCAGTGGACCCAAACTGAAAGACAGGAGGTTCCCTCTGAGCATCAGGAAAGACTTTTCCACCATGAGGGTGACTGAGCATTGTTGCAGATTACCCTGAGAGGTGGTGGAGTCTCATTCCTTGGAAATACTCAAACACTGTCTGGATCTCATCCTGGGCTGTAGGTGGCCCTGCTTGAGCAGGAGGTTGGCCCAGGTGACCTTCAGAGGTTGCTTCCAGTCTCCGTCAAGGAATCACAGAATATTCTGGGTTGGAAGGGATCCACAAGGAGCATGAGTCTACTTCTTCAGTGAATGGCCCACACAGGGATCAAACCCACAACCTTGGCATTATTAACACCATACTGTAACCAGCCATCCTGGAATCATGTGATTCTGAGTACATACAACACTCTTATGTAATTTGCTTATTTTCTGTGTATATATGTATATTATGTGGGGTCCATTACATAGCAATAAGTAGTTAATAATTTCGTAGCAAAATAATATGGTAGCAAGCTTTAGAGTAACAATTCAAACAGTCTCAAAGATGTGGACACAATTTAAATGGGAAACTAGCCCTCATCCCTTTTCTAAAGACTAACTGTCAAAGATCAGCAAATGCATGATACTTCAGCACATTCACTGAGTGATTCTTACTTTTAATATAAAATCATTATTGTGTTGGATGAACAAGTATTTTTCACTTAAGCATATGGCCTGCTGAAGTATTTTGAGGACTTTGCCCATGAGAGGTTGTTTTACAGGCAAATATGTGGTAGTTATCCTTTTGAATTAGTCTGCCATCTGTCAACTTTATACCCTGTTGAACATTATTTGTGGTTGAAATATACAGAATGGGAGGGATTTTTAGATAAAAATTATATTAAGAAAAGCTAATGAGAACCCAGATACTGATAAACTTGTTTCTTTGAAGAACTGAGTACCCAAAAAAAGTTCTGGCAGAAGTTGTGTGACAAGCATAGCAACTAGTTGCTGATACCATGACTGGTTTTCCCAACGTAATGTTCGTGTTAAGCCAGTGTCACAGCTCTGTTAATTACTGATCTAATATATATCTTAAACTGAATAAGCCTTATGCCACAGAGAAAGAGACTGTCTTTATGGAGACCACACCATGTATTTATCCACATGCATACATACACAGTTAAATAAAAATGTTTTTCTATTTTTGTTCATTGTTTGCTCTTATGCGTTCATTTATATGCACACCTTATTCCTTTCACGGAAAATGACCTGTTACTCTTCCTGTAAGCATGCCTGAGTAAAAATAAGAACTGAGAGCCTTTGGTTGAAGTGACTTAGCATTCTTTTATCTGGTAGAACTGGTGTAATAGAAATATAGGTAGAGCTTGATAACTGTGCATTATCAATGCATTTTTAAAAGTGTTTCTATGTGGTATATAAAATAGCTAGATCATATTAGGGGAATTTCGACAAAAGGATGTTGAAATATTTTGAGTTTAAGACAAATAACTTTCGACATGTGAATTCATTTTAGGAGTATATTAATTTTCTTATTTATGGAAATATTTGGGCTTGGAGTTTACAGTATAAAGAAATGTTCTAGAGGAGCAGTCTGTTTTAATAGTTGATTCACATAAAACTGCTTGATATTCACTGGCTTTCCTTCTCTGCATTTTTCATAGCTTGAAATACCAATGTAACTATTGCTTCCTGCAAATAAAAAAAGGAAGCTGATAAAAACAAGCTAGAGATTAATGTGAAAAACACAGCTTCTCTGCTGAAATCTTTAAAAAATAATTATTACTTTTTTAAAAACTTTACTGTTAATATATAGTACATTCTTATTAAAAATCTTGTTTTTACCAGTAATAATTATATTGATCTAGTAGAACTTGAGTGCACTTACAGTTGATCCCTCATTCAGGGTTAGGAGAGTGGGTCCATTGAATTAATTATTTCTCATAATAAATAGTTCAAAAAGGGTATATTATGCGTAGTTTATGTAGAAATATCAGTTTTATAATTAATTCTTTTACTTTTGGTGGTAGGTTTCACGTTCTTGAGAAATATTGTATTTAGCACACAGAAATAACTTCTCAAGTAAAAAGAATTATGTAAGAAATTTTGAGTTCTGAGTTTCATTTGCTTGGAGAGTCAAAGCAGCTTTGCAAACTAAGAGGCTGAGAAATCATCTTTTGAAATCACAGGGACAGTTACTTAAATAGATCTGGTTATTGATGTAATGAGGCTTTTCATTTCAGATGTGGTATTTTTAGAATGCTGTTGCAAAAATAAATTATGGAATTATGACATTCCTACCCGTAACCCAATGCCCACAGGTAGGCTACTGTTGAAAGAGCGTGTTCATGAGTACTTGCACATCCATTTTGTGGGTTTACATGGACAATCAGCTTTAGGCATGCCAGGTAGAAGATGATAGGTCGAAGGGATGAACCTGTATGATTCAGATATTGCCCATCAGGAACATTTATATTCTTCTTAACTTTAGGAGTTAATATTTTTTTCAACTTAGTTTTGTACATTCTTTTCCACTTACCTCTGAAAATCTATATTGAGAAGAGAGAATTGCCATTTTTAATGTTGAGTTTATTTTTTTTTCCTGTAGTTGAAATACACAGAGGATAATTGTTGGAATTTTGTTAGTAGTTTGTTTGTTTTATTAAAAGGTGATAGTTTCTGGCTTTGTGCTTGGAGTTTTATGCTAATAATATTAAGTATTTTCTACAATAACTTTCAGCTTTGAATTTTGAAAGAAAGGCTCTTTTCTTCCTGACCAGGAAGAGTTAAAGTGTAACGCAGTTATATCTCACCAAGTCACTCCAGACTGGTGACACTCTTGTGTACAGTTCAGTAAGAAGTTTGTACTGAATAGAAAAAAAAGCACTTTTCCATGACGTTTTTGCACTCCCAATGAAAACCTGTTTAAAGGTTAATGCCTCTTCTCACCCTTTCTCTCTTTATTCAAGAAAATTAGGAAATGACATTATGTCTGAAGCATATGTGGGCTGTTACTAACACTTCCATAAGATTATACAGTCATTAAATAATGTTTAGATAAAATTAATGTAAATTTCACTATTCAGGCTGATCTTTCTGTGTGGGAAAATAACATTAGTCAAGGAGGCACTATAGAACGAAAACAAACTATTGCCAAAATAGATTTTAAAAAATCAGCTTGCCCCATGAGAATCAAGTGCCTTCTGCGTCACCTGCTGAGGCAATTGTAGGCAAGTGATGGTGTCCAGTTACCCAAAACAAACAGGAAGAGTACCTGCTCTAGTAGCCTACACCTGTGGGTTTGTCCACATTCCCTGTGGCAAAAAGTTCGTTGCTTTTATTCAGGAAATACTTTTGGTGCCTATTTCCAGTTTCAGTTTGAGACCGAGAATTTGGATGTATCAAAACAGTTCCTCCTTTGGGTGTACCTGGTTTGTATCTCTGATGTGTTTGGTCATGAGATGGGCCCAGCCTCTTCTCCAAGGTGCAGAGTGATCATGTGGTAGATAGGCAGAAGGTGGAACACAAGAAACCCCTAGATTCTTGGAAAACCATTTTCACCATGGGGCTGATTCCACCATATGGTTTCACCGTATGGGAACAGGTGTCCAGGAGGAGTGTGGAATCTGCATACTCAAAAATGCTCAAAGCTCACCTGGCCAAGGACCTGAGCAACCTGCTTTGGCTGGACGTGTGTTGAATAGGGCGTTTCCAAATGGTCTTCAGGCACCCCCTCAGTGTATTTTCTCGTACAGTTCTGAGCTCTGCATGCAAAGTGCATTGCTTGAATATGTTGTGTACTACATGTCAAGGAAGTCAGTGGATTTGATAAAGATCGTTCTCTGTGGAAGGGAAAGCAGCACAAATTAACCATTTCATTGTACAGGATTACTTTTTAGGCCACTTTTAGAGATAAGGAACATAAAACTCCAGCATGTTATGCAATATGAGTAGCCTCAGTAGAGACCATCTTGAGTATTTGCCTTGTGCTCTCCATAAAAGAACAATACCCTTCTATGGCTAATCCAAGCTGCAGTTGATCGAGTTAGATTTCTGCTGCCGGGATAATTGGACACTGTTTCAGAAACGCCTGAGAATTTCTTGAGGCCTGTGACACAAGTTACCGTACAAAGTTCCCAGTGTGCTGTCCTCTAAACACGCAGTCCTCTGTGAAAAGAGTGCTCCAGCCGTCCGGAATGATCAGAGTAACCTCGCATGTAAATGTGACCTTCTCCCTGCCTCACAGAGCCGCTGTGTCTGGGGCTGGCTGTCACTCACAGAAACACTTCCCTTCATTTGATCAAGTCTTGAAAACAAACAAGAAATATGAAATTTCTCCTCCTTCTTCTCCAAGGATCCAAACCATTGTATCCCTTCTGGCCTTCCTTGAGATAACATTCTGTGAACTGGTTGGTGAGAGAGGAACTGCTAGTGTGGTCTGAAATGTAAAGTTGCATTTATATAAGAGCTAGGAACCCAACGTGATGTAATTATGTGCAGATGTAACACTTCTTTTTTTTCCTTTTCTCTTTCTTGAAATTGAGCTAATGATTTTTTGTTTTGTTAGTTTTATGGTAAATAATGTGATTTTTGTATTGGTCTGCAATATACTCCTAGTAGTGAGTTAATAAAAATCTGAATTAAAAAGCATATGTGCATGTAATTTCCAAACAGTTCTTAATATGAATCATTGACTCATAAAGAATGGTGGCTCTAGTTAGTATGCTGAATATTCTGGTTCTTAATTAATTTGATTTTAAGTTTCCAGTTTATTCATTTGTTAGAGCATTTAAAAACATCTTGGCTTACTCCTCATTTTCCTTAATGAAACTAGGTTGTGGGGCTGTAAGCTGCATTACTTTCTTAACAGCATATTTAATATAATTCTGTTATCCCTGGCTGGTCAAATTTGCACATCCTTAAAATAAAATGAAATGTGATTCATTATTGTATTCACTACTGGCATTTTTCCCAACTATTTCTGGAAGGAGTGTAAATCCAAATATTAGGAGAGAAGCATTAATCACATTATTTCATTATTATTTTTTCTTAATTCATCAGAGAATTAACACAGTAGGAGACCAAAATTGCAAATATTGCAGCTGCTTAAAATGGATTCATTCAATAATGTTTAAGTAACTCTGATGAGAAATGGGTCAATTTTCCCCTTGTTCCCAGGTATTTGGAAAATCAAAACAGAGGAAAGAAAAAAACACAAGTTGAGCTAAAAAATAGCCCAGCGTCTGTGTTATGATGTTAAAATTGTTGTTTCCTCTCTCTTTTTGTGAATTTCCACCCCCTCCCATAAACGACAAACAGCACATTTTAAGCATATCAACATTTTTTATGGGAAATGGTGGATCTGTGTGGTATTCTGAATTATATTATGGTTCTTGAAAATTTCTGGGGCACTCACATGACTAACACAGTTGGTATTAGAATTATTTTGAACATTAAAAAAAAAAAATTAAGCAAGGAAAAATTACAAAAGTTATTGAACAAACCACAAACTATGATTGCAATAGTAATATCTTTCAGACTGATAATTTACTTCTTAGATGCTACTTAGTTTTGAATTCTAACCATATAGTGTGGGCTAGTTTTTCACAAAGATAAAAGTAAAAGTACTTCTGGCAATGAACAGTTAGTAAGTTATCTATGGAAATGAGAGGCCTGAGCACCTTCTGGTTTACAGAAATCAAGTGTCATTCTGATATCTGTGTGACTTGGCTGTACTTGGTGAGTTTTTTTCCTGCAGCCTGTCTTGGGGCTTTTTTTAGAGATATGTTGATATTTAAATTAGTCCTTAAACAATTAAAGAAGACTGTATTGTGCATATGTACATAAATTAATGTATAAGGGCACCAAATATTACTACAGAGAAAATTTTACAAATCATCCATCACGCTTTTGACCAGTTGATTAGATTACGAAAGAGGAAAACTAAAGTTACAGATTTAATTCATAAGAAGCCCAAAACATAATATGTCACATTATGATAGCAAATGTTTCTGTGCCATCTGAGGACAGATGATGAAAACTTTCTTTTCATTCTTTCTTTACAGAACAATAGATGGTAGTGTTAAACTTGCAGATGAATTCTGTGCATATAAATCATGGCATCTTGAGTTTCATCCTTCAGTCTCTTTTAGACTTGATATAGTGGTGTCATATGTGGTCAAGGATACTTGTTTGATAAGCAATCCCTATGCATATATATTACATTCACAGGTCTTCCAAAATCTTAATTTTAAAACTGATTTTAATCTTTTATCCTTCCAGCCTTCTTGGTTATCACTAACCGCAAAAGCACTTATGGGTATCTCTGTTAGTCACATAATTATTCCATCCAGACTTTTGCAGTATATAGTGTAGAGAAGGGAAGGCCTGCTGTACATACCAAAAGCCTAACTAACACTCTGTTCTTACATTCTTACATTTGATGTAGGAGGATGAGGTAATGAGGTGCTGCCGTAAAATTATTTCTTCCTCTGGTTAAGTGATTAATTCTTCTTGTTCTAAATTCATAGAGTAAAATATAAATTAATATACTTTGCTATAATTTTTTAAGCACTTAGTTCATTCCCAAGTGAGAACTGTCCTATGTTAGTATGACCTTTTGAGAGATCTCATAGGAGTAGTATTGATCAGTGACACAAGTTTTAGAAATAATGCACAGAAACAGCCAGAATCTCAGCTGAAGTCTGTATAAATCTCATCTGTCTCTCAGTTGGAGTGATGCTGATGTTGCAATACTTATGCAAAATGGGAAAGAACTTGGCTACTTTCATATCTCTAAATTTAGTGTGTGGGTGGTCCAGGACAGTGAAGAGTTTATAACATCTCTATGTATTAATAAATCCATTTTGTGTGTGAACCTCTGTAAAGCTTTCATCATCCATTAAAAATGAGAGTGCGCTGTTGACAGTAAGTTTCAGTAGAAAGAAAGACTTAAGGAAGACCTAGTACACTTATTTCCTGTAACGTGCAAGTCACTGTAATTATGGGTCATTTGCCTTTGGTAATTAAGAGTTTTAATTGTGTCTAGTTCCAGGGAATTAGTTAAGCTTTCCATTATGCATATTGCCTTCCATAATCATCAGCTTCTTTCATACAGTAAGCTTAGTGACATCATGGAAGTCAATTAGGTCTTTCAAGGCAGAGCAGTGAAGTACATTCTTTTGTATGAGCTGGATCAGAACAGGCATCTGAAAGGCCTTGATAATGCTCTTCTATGTAACATTTAAGCTTATTCTTCAAAAAGCAAAGCCTGTCAGAGTTTCATTTATTGTCCTTGGAGTGCTAAAGTCATGAACTAAGCTATTGTTAAGAACAAAACCTATAGGCAGAGCCATGCTTCCATTCTAATAGCAATTGTACCAAGCTTTCCAGGATCACCTGGTTATATATTTATAGTTAGTAATAGTGATAATGATCAATGTTTGAAAGTATTACATTGTTCAAATTGGAATGCAGTGACTGTATGAAGGAAATGAGTGCAAAAGAGATTGGTGTGATTCCTTTGGCTCACTAAAAATCATTAATTAAGTTTTACTTTGTTATATGCAAGGTAGAAAGCACCTTTTACTTTTCTCTTGACAGACGCCAAGTTGTTACTGACATGTTGAAAGGCAAGAATCAATATTTTAAAAAGAAAGGAAATCAGGAGAGGGTTCTTTCATTTTTCCCCTTCCACAGTCTCTGATAGATGGATATATATAGGGCAGACATTTAATGCATCTTTCAAAATTTTTTTCTTTGAATGTAATAAAGCTTTTGCAAGTTGCAACTTGGTTCCCTTAGACCACAGCCGAAACAAACACTGTGTATCCTTTATGTTCTGCAGTGAAATAGCTATGTGTTTGAGAACCAAAAAGGTGCAGTATGATGTTGCATGTTCATAGAATCAGAATATTCTGAGTTGGAAAGGACTCACAAGGATCATCAAAGTCCAACTCCTGGCCCTGCACAGGACAGCCTCAGGAGTCACACCATGTGCCTGAGAGCATTGATTAGTTGATGTGAGGAAAATTGCCCTAACCATCCCAACATCTTTTGGTAGTTAGTAGTTTCAGTTACTAAAATTGCCTATGGTGGTGATTTTGGCATTAGTAGTAGTAGCAGCAGTGCTAATAATATTGATAATAAATGCAGTATGAATAGGAGAAATGTTAGAAACCATGTGTCAGTATAGGTCAGAATTTTTCAGGTCCTTGAATGCTAATAGTTGCTTTGGGTTATCCATGACCAAATATTCAAACAACTGAATTTACATGTCATGGACAGGAAGAGGCAGGAAGAGATGCTTCATTATATAAATTCTGGAATGAGCTCCAGAAACATTATATTTCATTATATAAAATTTCAAATTATATGATTTTTATAAATTTATCTTATTTAATTTTTCAAGTTTATTATTCAATATTCTGACATTAAATTACAAAATCCACATAAATAATGCATGATTGTTTTTAACAGCTTTGCTTCCAAACTGCGATCGGGAGTGATTGTGACTATTGGAAGTCATGGAAGTTCTACCTGACTAAACTCTCTCTTCTCTAAATGTAACCTTCCAATATAATTGCTTGTTTTCTTTCTCATCATTGCTTTGGAAGAATTGAGCAAATAGAGTATGATTTTGAAAGCACTCTTCTGATTGTAGTGTCTGTCTCCATTCATCCAAAGTCCTAGTGTTGACCTAGGTAGTTTATTGTTCCCCATACCTTGTGTATGTATGAAATGCCCTACCTGTGAATGAAAGCACTGTTTTTGCCATTTGCAGGTTGTTAAGTTGGTTTGGAAAAGTTAAATTGCCTGCTTATAAAGGTATTTAGGCACTTGCTTAATTTTACTTTAAGCTTGTGATTAAATGCATCCCTATAAAAGCACTTAGGAACATCTGGATAACCAATTTCTGGGATTTAAGTAAGTGTATCAATGTTTTTTGAATTTAAATTAATTAAAGGTTAATTACCATGCAGATGTTCAAATTGAGAGGTTTGCTCTTGTTCTAATTAGGGGTGTCTAAGCCAAGAACAAAATTTTGTTTTCCTACTAAGTTTCATTCAGGATCATTCTCTCTTTTAAAACAAGCTATTGGAAGTTCCTAGTAACATTATAATTATTTTTTCCCCTTACCTCCTTGTTTCTCAGTGTCTTGTGTTTGAAGATTCGCCACAGGGCGTCACAGGAGCCCTGGAAGCAGGAATGCAAGTGGTTATGATTCCAGATGAAAACTTAAATCCAGAGCTACAAAAGGCAGCAACACTGGTGCTGAAGTCCATGGAAGATTTCCAGCCAGAACTGTTTGGTTTACCAGCATATGATTGATGCCTAATGCCTATGAACATGTTCTTGACTGGAGATAAATTAAAAGTGAAATGAAATTTTATTTTGATTTTATGATTGCTTTTCATCTTTTACTCTCTTCCTCAAAAGTAGAGCACAAAATTCCTGTTAACACTCAGTCTTTTACACGTTACCTTTGATAAATTGTCTGGAATGTTTAAGATTTGTCCTTTTGGTAAATGCTAAATTAAAGCAGCATCTTTCTGTTAAGTGAATCCAGGCTTGTTCTATTCACATCATAATGTTTTCTGGAAATATTACGGAACTGTTTAGACTATTTATTGTAACTGCATTGGAAACGTCTTTTTCTGTTTCCACTTGAATTACTTACTGTTTACATCTTAATCAGAAATCTGTTCTGGATTGCCTTTTATCCCATTAAAATGTTTTTGACACCATTATTGCTATCAATTTGTTCATTCTTTTCCTCATGCCATTGATGCCTTGGAGTGCCTACCTAGAAGAGAGGCTAGGCAAAGTTAAGAGAATATAGTGGGTGTTTAATAAAGGCCTTTAAACCTTGGGCAGTCAAGAGCCTCCCAGAGGCTACACCCAAGATAGACAATGGTCACGAGTTTTTCAGACAGATATAAGTTTGATCTGTTTGCATATCAGGGGTTAACTGTTGATGCTGTGCTGGAATCACCCACTAGCTCCCGACAAGGCTCCGAGAGTGGCTGCTCCCAGACGCGCTGCGATCTGAGTAGCACTAGAGCAGGGTTTGCTCTCCACAGCACCGTGGTGTGCTAAAGCACCAAAGGCAGAGACAAGGGCAGGGAGAGATCTTCCATTTAGAGTCTAAGGTGATCTATTACCAAAGAGGCTCCAGAGACAAAAGACCCTGAGCCCAGGTGTGCAGGGGCTTTTATACAGGGGAGGATCTAGGGGCGGGTACAAATTTTCAACCAATAAGGAGAGGACGGGGAGGAGTACAAGATGGGGTTTGCAATACATAAACCAATGAGGATGCACAGGGGGAGGGGAACAGTTCACACTGACCAATGGGGCTTCAAGTAACAGGGATTTCCAAGGCAGGGAGCTGGCACAAGGTGGGAGTGACAACTCAACAGGAGGAGGGACATGGAACATTCTTAACAAAGGGGTAGGGTCTAGGGCAAGATGGACAATTAGGTGGGAGGATACAACTTAGGACTGAACCAACAATACAGGGGAGAACGGAACAAACCATTATACATAAAACACACTGCAACAAACTGTCCAATTACAGCTTCAGGTAATGAAGTCATATTCCCCCTGCTCACTCTCCCCCACAAAATTCACTCTTGTTTATACTTTTTGCGGTCTGTGGCTATAGGGTGTCCTTGGGTTCCAGGCGCAGAGGAATTGTTTTGTCTGACCACACTGTGAAGACAGCAGTTAACACTTTATATGAAGTTTAGAGTTGTGCACTAATGCAGCACAGGATTTGAAAAATATAAAAAGCTAAAATCTTAAGCTATCAGTATGCTTGCCCATCTATTCCAGTTGAATTGTGTTGTCTTTGTTCTTTTTTTCCTTACTTCTTTGCATTCTGTTGTACTTTCTGTGTTTTTTTGTTTTCTTCTTAGAGATTGAATGAGATGACTTCCAGACATCCCTTAAAACCTCCATTATTCTGTAATTCCATCATTATCTTTTCTGGTATTTTGATCACCTGCTAGGATCTATACAAGGTTATATGATCTTAGAATTTAGCCAAAATGCTTTGCATCTTTTTTCTTTCATTTCCTTATAGTCCACATGTCATGTATCCTTCTCTTTCATTCTTGTGAAATAAGTGTGTCTTGTCTCTGTGCTTCAATTCTGATAAATTTATGACCCTAACTCCTTTATCCAAATAGCTTTCTGTAGGCTAAGACTCTGTCCTTAATTTCCATTTTTGTCTTGTCCTTGAGCCCTTGGTTTTTGCCAATTTTCCTATAGAGGGTTTTGCTATGTATTTTTAAAGTGCAGAAATGGCAGATTTGGTTAAGATAAATACTTCTTTTTTTTTTTTCTGGCTACCATAATTTCCATTAAATGTTTATGTTGTCAGCTGTCCTTCTTACTTCTGCCTCTTTCTGGTATCTTGTCAGAACAAGGGTAAGGGCCTCTTTATTAAATGCTAGATACATGGACAGGTTTTGGTGGGGTCCACAATTACATGTATGACGATGGAAGCAATGTCTTTTACCTTTTCTACAGAAAGCTATAGTATTTATGTAGCTTTATGACAGTTTTATAAAATTAATTATTGATTATTAATTAATTATTTATTCAGCACTTAAATCCATACATTTCTAATGAGTATCCATGAGGTACTTCACAGTCTTGGTAAAATATCAAATTCCATAAAGACAAGAGGCCTGAAATATTTTTAAACAGATAATTTCCATATATCATGAGAAGGCTGCTCTGACCTTTTTTTTTTTTTTTAAATATTATATGTTTATATATGATCTTCCTCACAAAAAATTTTTCTAACCATTCCTGGTGTTTAACTGTTTTAGATTTAACGGTGTTTTGTCAGGAACAGAAATTAATGCATTATAGACCCTTCAGTATTCATGGTGAATTTCCTTAGATTTTCTTCCTTCTGTATTTATAACAACCTCAAATTTTTTACATCTTTTATGTAGACTGTTATTATTTTCTTTTATAGTTGTCTGTTTATATCTCAAGAAATTAGGGACATTTAATTCTATACAGTCAGTCAGATATGACCTACATTATACCAGAATCTTTTTATACATATAGTATAATGCTTTGCAGTCAGATGCTTTCCATTCTAAGGATCTGGAGGCATTTTTTCAAAAAAAAAGTAATTATTGATTCAGTGTAAGTAGTCTCTATATTATGTTGTTTCTTCTCGCCATAGATATTGCCATCATAACTGAGTAGTGACAACAACCTGTCCCATCCAACCTGAACTCCATTTCTGGTCTTCCCAGAGAAGATAACAGAACTATTGCTGTATAATTCCTCCTTTGACATATGTTACATAGCACAAAGTTTTACTGTACAGCAATAATTCTGAGCTTTCAAGTGTAAAACAGGTGCCTGTTGGGATCTCCTTCGTTCATAATTACTGAATTTCCACAAGGAAGTTACCGTGTAGAAGAAGCTTTAATAAGCTGGAAGTTACTGTGTAGAAGAAGCTTTAATCAGCTGTAATTAGTAACTTTTTCAAAGTTTTGCATATTTTTAGCTGGTGAGTTTTGCAAAAAAAATAGGAGTGAGACGTCTCATTTGTGAGACTTTACTTTGAAGGAATTGTCATCGAAGTAATGAATTTTTTTTTAAGATGTAGATACAATAAATATATCACTGATAAAACCAGAACTACTTCATCATGACCACCATGGTAAGATCAGCATAGTTCTAATTTAATAGCCTTATCTTTATGAAAATTAACAATCAGGAAAATACTGCTGCTTAACTCATCAGCAAATCCTATCATACAATTATTTTTCCATTTATTTAGTATCCCACCTGACAGTTGACAGTGAAATTGTGGCCCCAAAGTTACATTTGTGAACCTGAGTCATACACCATAACCTTCCCATCATTCTGGTAAAATTTATTCCCTGTACTTTTCAGCTTGTTGTTCACCAACTTCCTGGTCCTGTGCTGAACCATTTAACTATTACTAAAGTAATTTTGACTGTTGTTAGCTTTTCTCAACTGAATGAGAAATCAAAGCAGCACAAAAAATTAAATCATTCTTCTACAGTAGCCCTTAAAATGCTGTCATCACCATTATATTTGAGGGAGATATTCCTGTCACCAGTAGATAACTGTAGCCTGCCTGATTAACCATGTACCAAGTATCAACATATGTTTGTATATATTTCTTTACCCAATTTTTGGTTGGATTTGTGGCTCTGTAGCTCGATCATCTCAACAACATCTGTTCAGAACAGAAAAAAGAAAAAAAGGATTAAAAACTTGGATCCCCTCCCTTCCTTCCATCTGCTGCTTTCCAGATGAAGTCCTGTTCTGACTGAACTGAAAAAAATCCATACCAGATCCTGGCTACAGATCATGAGAACATGTGAGCAATCAGGACATTTGAATGCTCCATCTGTGTTTTTATGAAGAGGACTGTTAAAAACTAATCCAAAAAGTCCATCTTCTAACTCAGAAAGCAGACTTCAATCCCAGTAAATAGTTAACACATTCTTAATTCATTTTTATTAAGCAAAGAATGAGCACCAGCTTAATTTTAAGCATACATTTAGTTTTATTTGGTTTAATACAGAACATGTGCTTCAGGCATATCCTGAGAAAGCTTCCAGCCTCCAGAAGATAAAAACAAAAATTCATGACCAAGTTTTTACCATTGGAAAATAGGATCAGCACAGCAAAATGGAGCTAAATTCATTCATGAAATAAATTTAAAAAATTAAAAACAAAACAAAACAAAAAAAAAACCAAAAACAAACAAACAAAAACCAAAAAAAAGAGAGAGAGAGAGAGAGAGAAAAATACAAGTTTGTGATGTACCAACTATTGTACTGGAACCTAAATTCCTTTCTACCTCACAAGTAAATTAGGATTTACATTTTACTGGAACTTCAATGGGATTAATTTTGGTAGAATTTCTAGGTTGCAAAGATCTACATAAATGGGGTTTCACTGAATATATTCAAATAAGAATTCATTGCCTTGGAACAGGATTAATTTTAAAATGCAGTCTGACTTCTGTGAAGCTTGGCATTTGCCTTCTACAAATAAAGATCAAAAAAAGCTCAGATATTCATTCCTCATTTGGATTAGATGTCTTTCTAAAGAATGCTATACTTAAACCAAAGAAACCTCTGCCCAGAATCGCTCATGTTGCATATATTAAAAAAAAATCTTCAGTAGAATCCAAATTAGAAAAAAATAATTGCAAGAAAATTCATTAAAAAATATGCAAATATTTTCTATGACTTTAAAATTCATATGTATCTTAAACAGAGAATGACGCTTGAAATTTGCTGCTTTCTTGCTAGCTCTAGATACTGGTAATCCATACAGAAATCTGGTGGTTTTTTAAATCTAGAAAAATTTAGATGCCAAAAACACTAGCTAGGCAGTAAATTCCACAATTCCCCAGGCTATATCAAAAATTTGTGGCTAATTTTTTTAATCTTAGAATAATGTTAAACAATAAAAATATAGTAACCATTTTTTTCCCAATTAATTTGTTTCCATGCATTTGTTCCTAATTTAACCAGTTTGTATCTTCACTGAATTTACTGTGTTTTGGCACTGAGAAGTAGGACTGCTTTTTTTGTCAAACTAATGGAAATAAATAGAAATAGTGGAATGGAGGATAAGGAGTTCTCTCAGAACACTTCTCTGTCCCAAGGGAAACATGACTCTCATCAACACTTTATGTTAACCTTCCCTTTGGCAACAAGTCTAAGTTGTGGGTCTAATTACCTTGTTATGAAGGACCAAAGAAGGGCAAGGACTCAAACTAAAGCCTGTCCTGGTTTACAAAGACAGGTGTCCGCAAGGGAGGGCAGGAGCCTCTCATGGAACGGAGAATGTAAACCCCCTCCCTCCAAATTATTATAATTTTGAAATTAAGTCTCTCAGGCAAAGATATGAGGATAAGGATGACAGTTCTTTACTAGCATGTAAAACAAGGCAAATAAACAACAATTAACAGCATTAACAACAAAACAGAACCGGGAACCTCGTGACGGCCTTCTCGGCCGAGATGGGAAGGGATGGAGGAGAGGCTTTGCTTCACAAAACCCTGGGGCAGTCTGATCCCGGTGCCTCTGCAGGACTCTGAGGAGCACCGAGATGGAACCACAGGAATGAGCAGGGGTCCCGGGCTGGTGGATGAGATGTACCAGAAGCTGGAGCTGCGGGATATCCTGGCAGGGCAGGGAGTGTTGAGCTACAGCGTAGCAAAGCCCCAGAGCGGTGCCGAAGAGCCGGCGGGGCAGGATAGCATCTCCCGCAGGGCAGGGAAAAAAGCGAGCTCAGAATTCCTGGACAAACGAGCAGATGGTGGTAGGTCCCTGGGACTGGACTGCAGCGGTGACCGTGAATTCTCCCCTCAGTTAACAATAGCTTGACCGTGCTCCTTCCGATGCCGAGAGTGAGAGAGCGCAGCTGCCCCCAGCCCGATCCTTTCCCTCCCCCCAAAACTTGAGGTATCTTCCGCTTCCCAGAGAAACTCCCAGAAACAAAAGTGTAGCCAGATGCTGAACTCCTCTCCCCACCTTAGCAATTTCTTTTGTTTTTTCTTAAGTACTGATAGGTACCCAGTAGTTAGTAGACACTTATGGGAAAAAAATTCTATAAGAAAGAAAAGTAAGAAA
>VYXD01005563.1:86987-109671 GCA_013397195.1 Hylia prasina | reverse complement strand
ACAGTTGTACAGATTTTCACTGGGAGAAGAGGTGCTAAAAAAATATATATATATATATATATGTATATTCTAGAGGGCAGGGGTCAGCATAAGAAAGTCTCTTGTTCTCTTCTCTTTAGCCCTTTGATTTATGGGCTCTAAGCCATCATATTCAAAATCTTAGGTGCTGGCTCACTCTCATGATTAAAACTAGCTTCAGAAGAGAGAACATTCCAGCTCTCACTTCTCTTTTTGCAGCTCTTTACTCAGAATATCTGCTATATGAAACTGGAACATGAAATAAAATATCAACAGGATTGCTGTTAATATCCAAAGTTCCTGTGATTTAAAAAGTAGCAGAGATGGCATTATTTAGCACAGAAGAACAGAATGGTAGAAGAAAGGAGCTGGAAACCAGGACATGACCCATGGTATAAACCATCTAGGACCTAGCACTCCAATGAAATGAAAGAATAGAAACAATAATGTCTACCACTTGTCCTCAGCAAAACTAAAGGCAGTAATTACGACGGGAAAATTTTTTGCATTAACAGAAGCATAACTCCACTCAAAAGCATATGCAAAGGCACTCTGTTATGAAGCACAGGTTTCTACAGAGAAGAGTCAGCCCCTATGGCAACTAGAACAACTTGCCTATAGAAGGGGATATTGATTTTGACTGCATTTCATCCATGCTATCATGGTTACTTGAGTAAAGTGTATTATGGTGGTGTTACTGACTACTCTTTGAAAGAAACAACTTTTCCTCATTTAGAGAACTTTGGAAGTTGGATAACCAAGGTTAATTAAGTTTCTTCTAAATTTGACAAAGCGGTTTCTGCTGTATCATCTTGGTGTTTTGCTAGTAATTTGATTACTTCTACCTACATAGCTAGAATGTGGGGCAATGTGTCTAATAGTAATAGTGTCCAATCCAAATCACTGTATGGCTGCAGGTAAAACTGCCATCTTACACCCCTGTGTGATAAAATGAAAAACATTAGGAATTTCAAACTAGAGGTTCTTTGTAACCCTCTTACTTTTTGTGTAAAGGAAGTGTTTAGCAGATCTACACAGATCTACAACTGATAGAAAAATGCACTTGCCACTAGCTCCTCACAAAATGATGCAGCTTTTTTGGGGAAGAATATAAATATGGTATTTCTACAAAATAGTTTTATTCCCAATGACTTTTTCCAAAGGCACTGTAGTAGAAGCATGTAGGGGAAAAAGGAAGACACACACAGATCAATCATTCTGAGCCTCCTCTGATTGTCTGCCTGAGACCATGAAAAAGACAAGTCATTCTAGCTAACCAAAGAAATTCAGAAATGCACAAGTTTTATCTCTGTTTTCAGTTTTTTCTATTGCCCATGAACTTTAGAGGTAAACAAAAATATGTGAAATAGGGGAAATTTTTTCTGAAACTTGCAGAAAAATCTCTGTACACTTTGCCAGAAATGCAGAGAAGTGACTTTGTGACATACCAGAACAGCCGCTGTTCTCAGTGGTTGTCTCAGCTGCTGCTTCTCATACTCCTGAGTTAATCAGCTGAGACATGGTCAAGCATTGGACCATGGTAGTTGCATTGAAAAAGAGAAGGTAAGTGCTACACTAGGGAATGTTTTTCCTTTTCAAAAGATGCTGAAAGACATTTAATAGTGCTGCACCTTGGGAAATGTCTTTTTGCTGTAGCAGAACGTAATTTCAGCAAACAGTAGTTTTGTCATATAGAAATATTTCATGTATTTAACTTGCTGCAGAATATCTGCAGAGACATGGATATCATAAGGTGCTTCTAAGTAGAGGGAGAAGAGTTTTCATTATAGTTCCAAAAAATGGGGAGGAACAGGGAACATGAGGGAAAACAAGTATTAATGCTTTCTAAAATAGCATTTTGATTTAAAATTGTGAAGACTATGCAAAATGAATTGAATCTTTTTATTACTGTGTCCTCATTCTTGGATATGATCCAGAACTGCTATATTTTTTTCCTGAAAAATTGGAAAGCTGATTAAGTCAAAATGGATTTCCTGGAGGCCTATGACTGCAGCCTTGTAAACTGATCCGTTGTAGCCCTCGACACTGTTCTTATTTCAGATGGCTGCACCTGAAACATTGCAAGACCCACAGCATTCGGATTTTCAGACCAAACATATTAAGTAATTGATTTTATGTTTTTCAGTGCAGTATGAGACAGGAAAACATGGTGGATTTTTTCCCTCTTTAAAGTAGTTCTTACTGTAAGGAGATTTATTAATCATGTAATTTCATCCTGTCATATTTACTGAACCTATGTTATGTAATTCATAGTAATGATTTTATCAATGTTATGGAGCACATATGTGACTGAAATCCATGTTTGAATTTAATTTTTTTGTCTGGAGTGTCCTAAACATTTTCCATGTGTCCTAAACACATTCCATTCATCAAATAATTGTTATTTTTGTTGGTAGAAGTAACTTCGTTTGTGAAATTGTCTAAAGGGGTCCTTTCAGTTCTGACTTTCTAGTGAAAACTCAACCGTACCAGGAAGAGGTTGCAAACCTCTTCTGATACAAGGGACTTTTTGACATCTACATGAAAGTAACTGCATTTTGGCCACCGTAACCCCCTGCAACCCTATAGGCTGGGGATGGTGTGGCTGGACAGTGCCCAGGCAGAAAGGGACCTGGGGGCACTGGTGTCCAAGCAGGCCAATGGCATCCTGGCCTGGGTCAGGAATGGTGTGTCCAGCAGGAGCAGGGAGGTCATTCTTCTCCTGTACTGGGTACTGGTGAGGCCACACCTCGAGTGCTGTGTCCAGCTCTGGCCCCTCAGTTTGGGAAGGACATTGAGACACTTGAGCACGTCCAGAGGAGGCAACGAGGCTGGAGAGGGGCTTGGAACACAAACCCTGTGAGGAACGGCTGAGGGAGCTGGGGGTGTTTAGCCTGGAGAAAAGGAGACTTAGGGTTGACCTCATCACTCTCTACAACTCCCTGAAAGGTGGCTGTAGTGAGGAGGGGTTTGGTCTCTTTCTCCAGGGAGCAACTGACAGAACGAGAGGACACATTGTCAAGCTGTGCCATGGGAAATATAGGTTGGATATTAGGAAAAAGTTTTTTCAGAAAGAATGATAAAGTACTGGAATTTTCTGCCCAGGGAGGTGATGCAGTCACCATCCCTGGATGTGTTTATAAAAAGACGGGATGTGGCACTTGGTGCCATGGTTTAGTTGAGGTGTTAGGGCATGGGTTAGACTTTGATGATCTTGAACGTTTCTTCCAACTTAATCATTCTGCGATTCTGTGATCATGTGATACTTAAGTTTCCAAGCTTCCCCAGAAAATGGCATTATCACAATAAACTTTGCTTTAAGGAGACACTGCTTAAAGGACTAAACTTAATGTGAGCACCCCTTGAGGAGGTTTACATTTCCTTTTCCAGTGATAGTGTAGCTGACACTTCCAGGTGTAGACTACCTAGATTATGTTTAGGGAATTACAGCACCCAACATGAAGTATCCTTTGCACAGCAATCTAACTGCATTAACATTTACCTCAGTCATGGACTAAGATTTACAGCTACCTCTACCTCTAATCTTCTGTGATAATATTACTAACTAATCTGAAAATAATCTGTAATTCTATTGTATCTGCTTCTAATTGACATGTTGAATATACCAAAGATTGAATTGCATATTTAGGACAACCTATATGGGAGGGATGAATACTGAGTATTTGAGATGTATTCTTACAAAGTTGATTGAGACCATCCTTTGGGACCTCTTTAGTTAGTTTGTTTGGTTTTGTGGGGGGTTTGGGTTTGTTTGGTTTTGTTTTTTGTTGCTGTGGTTTGGTTAATTTTTGTTGTTTGGTTATAAGAGTTAAGTAACTGCCAAACAAAATAGTCATTGCAGAGACATAGAAGTGATTGTGGTTTAGGAATGGTATTCTCCAATTTAGTGCTCACACTAAACCCATCCTACCACTTGCTACACCAAATTTTTCCCTCCCTTTCTCCTTCAGAGGGTGGGAGAGGAGAACTAGACACACAAGAAGTAAAGATCATGGGTTGAGACAAGAGCAATTTTCTGGCAACAGCAATGAGACTAGAAAACGAACAGTAACAGCAACAATATTAATAACAAATGGTGTAAGAAAAGGAATTATTCACATAGAAAACTCCCTGTTAATAGATAATATTGGATGTCTCCCTCTGCCACATTTTCTCAACCGGAAGAAACACCTTCTCCCTGGAAGAGAGAATCCCTTCCTCCTGCACCCAGCAATAACATGAGATGGATCTCAGCCATGCCTCCTTCTGGCTAATGCAAAAATTAACCCTTGTTTGAAGCCAGGACAGAATAAAATTATTTTCTCAGATGTGCTGTTTCTAAGACCTTGATAAGGACAAGGACAAATTAATATTAGAGACTAGACAAACATCTGGCTTTAGGAGGGTTGTGTTTTGCTGGAAGACTTCCATTAGTTCTGTGTGCTGAATTAGTTCTATAGCTAAATATCCCATCCACTTTATGCCATCAAGCTAGGCAAAGTTCATCAGCAATTAATTAATGTGAACAATTCTGTAGAAAATTTTAAAAAATACTGCAGACTATAATGATTTATAACAAATTATGACAGCATCTTCCTACCTCTTTTGGTGGCGGTGATAAGACTAAAAGTGTCCCATAAACATTTTTTGTTTGCCTAGGATGGCTAGAATGAAGGAAAAATATCTCTCACGAGAAGCATGGGTAATTGCAGCTCATAAAATCCTCTGTTAAATGGGTTATACATCACAGAAGTATAGGCAGGCAATCTCCTCTTAGCCCATCTCTCTCTCTCCCGTTATCTTTCTCTTCCCATCCCCCCTGCCAGGTAGAAACATTTGGTCTTAGTGTGTGCTTCCAGTTAAATGCAAGGAATAATATATATTTAAATTGCTAACAATACATCAACACGTTTGGCAAGATTGAACACTATACTTCATATGAGTTCATCTTTGAAGATAAGAAGTCATCAACACGTATGTGACTAATACTGGCGATTAAATACCATCTTCCCTACTGGGTTTCATGGATGGGGTGTAATTCTTGGTATGGTATTTTTAAGTTCTGTTAGGTTTACATAAAAAAACCAAGATAAATGTTCTCTTCAAATGTATAGCTATATATCTAAATGTCATTTGCCTTGAAAACCAAAACAATTCAACTGTTCTTGCTAAATCAATATTATTTTAATAGTTGTGGTTTGTACCCATAGAAAAAGCAAAAATTTGTTGTTCTTATCTATTTTGCTCAGTAACTTTTCTCCTTAAAAGTAAAATATCTGAAGAAATGTCCGGCAAAATTTTAAATAATCCATTCAAAACCAAAAAGTCCTAGAATTTTGAGTTCCCATGGTTGCTTGCACTTATTAATAACACAGAAACCTCATCTTTGATAACAGACTCTGACTTAAAAGATACCCAGGGAAAACACAAGCTACTTCAAATGTGAAGAGGGAAAATGTGCATTCTACTAATTAAATGAAAAACAACCTGAGATTTATTTGTCAAAAGGTAAAATTTATGACCTCATCAACGAATTTATGGGGAAATACCATCTTTGCTTTACAGTGAGTCTTATCCTTGTATATCTCAGTTTACAGCCCAGCATGTTGGCACAGTTATCACTAGTGATTTGAACAAAAATCCCTTTTGATGTTGAAGACTAAGGCTAGTTCACTGGGATTCCTGAAATGCAAACCCAACCCATTGCATGGACCACATTTACCACGTACATTCAGGATGAACAACTAAACTATTGTAAGCTAGGAGAGCTTCCATGACATAAAGTAGCTGACATTTATCATGTTATCCCAAGGAAAAGGTAGGAAAAAGGTATCAATGACCATGAGCAAAATGTGCATGTGATCAGTGACCATGTGATTGCTGCAGAGTGGCCAGATGGCAACTCAGACCTCACTGAATCCCCTTTGGTGTCAGGAGCCACCTCCAGAGCACCTTGCTCCAGGAGTGCAGAACTGTTTGTGTCTTCAAAATGCTTGGAGTAAGAATCATCACCGTTGCAAAGCCTTACCCCTTTCTAAAGTCCAACACTGAGAAGAGCTGAGAAGTCTTTGATTATTGTTCATTAATGATCGGATGATGTTCCCCACCCCATACTTGCAGTGGTTTTTTGGAAATGCATGCAAACTAGTTGAATTATTCAACTCCTTTAGTTGTCTGATTGCACAGCTGATTACAGACATAAACAATCAGCAGACGTGAGCTTTGCAGATGGAATTAATCACAAAACACAAACAAAAAAAGTATAATTGTGATAAGTTTAAAATGTACAAGCCAGAGTGCAAACAGCATTTGAAATATTGGAAAAGTATCAGTGACGCATTTCAGCTTTTTAAAGGAAATTTGCTTTAATATTATGATATTATATTTTAAGTAAAGGATTTGTAATTATTTTTAAAAGACCAGTGGTATCAGGAGTATTATAACTCCACAACTTAATGACCATTGAAAAGAAGATGTCAGATCTACAAACATGCATTATTTTGCCTATATAATTTTACAGTTATGGGTGTACATTTTACCAATAAAAATTTCTGTTTAAGATCTGAAATTAAAAGAAAATAAAGTAAAACAAACCTGTAATAACAAACAAAAAAATGGGTCCTAAGTAGAATACATGTAATCCCTAGCTGTCCATTCTATCTACAAAGAGAAGAGACTGCTCTTTTATCCCTTTTCCTCTTTTTCACTTGTTCTCTTTTATCTGTTCAAATAGGGAGTTTAATAACTCAGGATTACTAAGCATACTCCCTCTGATCAGCACAGTAAGAAGTTAGCATCTCAGAATTATAAACAAGTATTACAGACTGAGGAAATAATCACTTTTCCTACATTATGCCAGGGTAAGTGGAAGCAATGTTTTTGAGCTATCTTTCCACGCTGTGGATGGGAGCAATGGCTACATCAGGTCTAAGGTGTATGGAGTAGGGTTAAGATATCCATCAAGTAGATTTTGTTTGGATTGTTGGTTCTGCTTCCTTTTCACTTTTATTCCAGTGTAAATGTGACCAATCACCATGTAAAAGGAAAGACATAAAATGTAAAATGTAAAATGTTATTGCAACCCTTCTGCTGCTTAGTGAAGTTAATATCTCTGTGCCTTTTCTTGCTATGTGTTTTTTGTGGGTTAATGTGACTGTAGAGCATCAGGAGGCCTCCTGGGAATTCACCCCTCCACGCCCATCATGGCAAAGCTGTTTCAACACACTGTCCTAAACTATGGACACAATGCATCCAGGGTAGCAAATACGCAAGGAAAATATACAGTTACTTTTTCTGTTTGAGGCATGGCTTCTTTGTGTTTCAACATGGAATAAAATAAAATAAATCCACAATGATTATCAGCGGACAAAGTAAAAGGTTTCCTTCAGTGTCTCTGTTCTCTTTTGGGGAATATACAGATAATATAGTCCCTTCATAGTTCATGATAAAAAAATTTCCATTACAAAAGTTACTCTGAAGGATGTTAAACTCTCCCTCTCCCTCTCACTTGGATTTACTATCAACATGTCTATGTAATTTGCATCAAAAAATTATGACAGAAATGTCAGAGGAGTTCTCTACACTGTCAAGGTTGATTTCAAAAGTATTGAAATGTGGAGGATGTTCAGGAAACATCTGGACCAAAAATTAATGTTGTGCCAATATGTAAAAAAGATGAAATAGAATAACCTATTTAGTATAAGCTTGTCATAATAAAATCAGACTTAGAAAAATAATTAAATTCCTAGTATTGGACTGGGGATAAAATTAGAGGAAACTGAGAAATTATATTTGCATCTTAACAGAAGTTAAAACGGTACAGGAATTACAGGGTAAAATGCAGTTGCTGCTCCCTGGATGGAACGCAGTTGGCATGCTGAACAGCTATTCCATGATGATTCCTCACAGCCACGATCTGCATCCATCCCACCTGCTAAGGGGGACAGAACAGAGAGGGGAGCAGAGTGGAGACACTGTGGCCTGGCTCTGTTGAAATCCTTGCAGGGAGGGGAACTCGATGCTACTTTGCAGCTGAGAAATGGCCCAGCTCCTGTCAGCCAGGGCAGACAGGGGAAATGGCCTGCTGGTGAGCCAGCAGCTGTGGTAAAATTGCTCTCCTCCAATGACCTTGGTTCATTGTAACCTAATTGTAATATCAAAGCACACCTCCATCCCAAAGTTACCCCTGTCCAGGATATGACCACCCCCCGGGCATGTGCTCTGTATTTTATTGACTGTATCTTTGAGAGAAAAGTGAGAGAATTTTGCACCAATCAGTAACAAAAGTGACTAGAGTCACTTAAGCACCAGCTAAACATAAAGAGTCCTTTTGCACAGAATGAACTGTCCTGTTAAGCCACAGCTTTGAAAACACTTGGGATCCTAGGGGATGGGCCCACAGGAAATGAATTTCTGGCGCAGAAGCAAGCATATTGGTTTGGAGTTGGCAAATCCTGCAGACAGGAGGCATGTCCCCTATTCCAACCAGCAGTGAGTGTGCCTGCAGACCCCACATGCACACCACACTGCTCAGTACATTATTGTTCAGTTAACTGCCAGTTGCACAGGTACTGCAGACAGACACATAGAGTCCTCACACAAACACAGGCAGTGCCAAGGGACTCATCCTGCCTGTCCCACTCTGCCTGAACAGGGTGAGGGTTGGCTACTGAAAATATAGAAATACATGTCAGCACTGAGGCTCTTTCCCACAGCTGGGCTTAGACAGTGATGCTGGCCACAAGAGCTTTTATCACATACCAGACAATATCCTCAGTTTGGACATGTTAATTTTAGACGTTAATTTTTGAGCCAGAACTAGGAATACGCCATTGTAGCAGTCTGCAACTTCTTCAAGAGGAGAAGGAGAAACACTGATCTCTTCTCTCTGGTGACCTGTGAGAGAACCATGTCCATGTTTCCAGTAGATGTATCCTTGGTCCCCAGGCTGGAAGGCACTTGCCATGTTAGCTCTCCCAATGTACAGAAAGACACCTGTAGTTGGGGCTCTCCCTTGTCCACCACTCTTGTGTGAGAACCACTCTTGTGCACCTGTTTAGAGGCATGTCAAGTAAAAGCAGAGAATAGCCTCTAGGTTTGGTTCTGGTGCCACCTGTGTGATAAAGGAAAGTTCCAGAATCTCTTCAATTTAGCAGGGTTTTTGTAATCTAGAAGTATTACATTTCAAGCTAGATAAATTCAAATGAGAAAGTGTTCATGTTTAGATGGGAATGTTGCTAGGACAACTTGTCAATTGATGTAGCGAATTCATTATTTTTCAAAATGTTGAAATTAAAACTAGAAAGTTTTTTGGGTTGGTTTTGGGGTTTTGTTTTGGGTTTTTTTGGTTTGTTTGGGTTTTTTTGGTGTTGTGGTTTTTTTGGTTTTTTTTTTTGTATGGTGGTTGTTTTTAATTAATGCTTAATTCATGTAAGACGTAGTTCAGGGAAATATTTAATTGTCTGGAAAAAAAGTAGTTCAGATGTGAAGGCCATAGTAATTTTATATTGCCTTATACTTTCTGAAGACAAGCTTTTGGAGCTGTTAGGTCCTAGCTGAAAAATGCTTCCAATCATGCCATTGAAACATTGAGTTGCACTATCCTTTTACATTATGTCCAGGTCTGCTAAGTGAAGGGTTTTCTTCTAACAAAAAACACCCAGACATAACATTTCATGCATTTTTAGTACCAGATGTATAAATCTCAAAAGCAATTCATCATTTTTTAGAAACCATAAGATAGCTATCAGGACAACCATCATTCTTTAAGGACTTTAGGGACACATGGATGTCTTGTGATATTTTTACTATAAAATACAACCTCACTTTTCCAAATTTGATTCAACTTTAAATTCTCCTAAGGTAGAAAGGTATAATATGTCAAACTTACTCTCTTGGGAAGTGCCTTGAAAATGGATTTTCATTGTCATTTCTTTGTCTAAATAGGAATTTCAGACACGCCCCTTCCCACAAGAATGGTGAGAGCTGTAGTAGCAGTGTAACATCAGCTTTGCCTTCCTAGAGAAAAACAAACCATTATTTTCTCAGTTCAGAGAAAGAAATAAAAAGGTAAATGAAAGTGTTGCCCCCATAGTGATCTCATGCAAGCACTAACAGAAAAGCACTATGAAAATATTAATTTTTCGTTGTGGCTTTTAATAGGATACTAACAAAAACTGAAAAGTGTGACCAGAGGGAGGGAAAGCAAGGACTACAGGGATAATTTTCTTATTTTGCTTAAAAGCAAAAATCTCCCAAACCCCTTATTTATTTCTATTACAGTAGATATAATTAAAAAATGCATTTGAAGGTCATACAATAGTTGTTGATAAGAGGAAAATGCTTTGTATAGCTCATCCATAATGTTATTTAAAATCTTGATGAATGTGGACTCCTGTTTCTCAATACTATCAAATTTACAGTATTGTAGTCAAATTAGTCAGGTTAATATAACATTAAATAACAATTCAGAATTTAAATAAATAAATTCAAAGTACAACATAAATACTATCTATGTACTCAGAGGAAAAAAAGGAGGTTTTATGATCTTTAGAAAAAGGGGCAGGCAACTTGAAAGGACTGCAAAGATATATTGAGAGGTTATACAGGGAGAAAATTAAAAAGGCCCAAGCTTAACTAGAACTTAATCTTTCTTTTGGCATAAAACGCAATAAAAAACATTTCTATAAATGCATCAGAAAAACAAAAAAGGAGGGCTAAGGAAAATCTCCCTCTTTATTGGATGTGGGGTAAAATATATTGACAAAGAATGAGGAAAAGGTTTGAGTTAATTAATGCCTTCTTTACCTCAATCTTTAACAGTACAACAAATTGTTCTTGGGTTACCCTGAGCGGGAATGAGATGGGTGGGGACCAGCATGAAATCTCCATAATCCAAGAATTCTATGGGACTGGATGAGATCCATCCACCCTGAGGTACTGAGGAAGCTGGTGTAAATGCCACTGAGCCACTTTCCATTATTTACCAGGAGTCCTGTTTGACCGGAAAGGTCTCTGTTGACTGGTTGTTAAAAACTGTGACGTCAACCTCCAATAAAGGTTGAAAGGAGGATCCTGGGATCTAAAGGCCTGACCTTGGTGCCAGGGAAGGTCATGGAGGAGATCATCTTCTGTGTCATCACACGGCATGTACAGGACAACCAGGGGATCAAGCCCAGTCAGCATTGGTTTAAGACAGGCAGATCCTGCTTGACCAACCTGATCTCCTTCTACAACAGCATGCTTAATAGATAAGGGAAAGGCTGTAAATGTCATCTACATAGACTTAGTAAAGCATTTGATACTGTTTCCCACAGCATTCCGCTGGGGAAGCTGGCAGCCCATGGCTTAGATAGGCATAGTTTTTGCTGGGTAAAAATCTGGCTGGATGCTCAGGCCCAGAAAGTGGTGGTGAATGTTCCCCAGGGCTCAGTGTTGGGGCCAGTCCTGTCTAACATCTTCATGAATGATCTGGACGAGGAGGTCGAGCAAACCCTCAGTCAGTTTGAAGATGACACCAAGTTGGGCAGGATGTTTGTAGATCTACTGGAGGGACGGAGGGCTCTATAGAGGGATCTGGACTGGATGAGTCAGTGGGCTGAGGCCAATTGCATGAGGTGCAACAAGGCTAAGAGCCAGGTCTTTCTGCTGAGTCACAACAACCCCATGCAACTCTGCAGGCTGGGCAGGAGTGGCTGAAAAGAGGCTCAATGGAAAAGGAGCTGGGGGTGCTGTTTGGCAGGGGCTGAACATGACCCAGCATGTGGTTGGCCAGACCAGGGCAGTGATCATCCCTTTATACTCAGTACTGCTGAGGCCACACCTGGAGTGCTGTGCTCAGTTTTGGGCACCTCACTACAAGAAAGACATTGAGGCTCTGGACCATGTGCAGAAAAGCGCAGTGGAGGTGGGTCTGGAGTACAAATCTTACAAGGAGCAGCTGAGGAAGCTGGGGTTTTTTAGCTTGGGGAGAGGAAAGCTCGGGGGATACCTTATTGCTCCCTGCAACTACGTAAAAGTAGGATATATGGAAGTGGAGGTCAATCTCTTGTCCCAGGTAATAAGTGATAACACGGGAGAAACAACGTGAATTAGAGCCAAAGGAGCTCTAGATTGTACACTGGGAAAAATTTCTTCACTGGAAGGGTTGTCAAGCCCTGGAACAGGCTGCCAAGGGCAGTGGTGGAATCGCCACCTCTGGAGATATTTCAAAGACATGTGGGACGTAGGGACATGAATTCTTGGTGGACTTGGCATTTCTGGGTTTACTCAATGATCTCAAGAGTCTTTTCCAACCTCAGTGATTCTATGTATATATGCATGCATTATATACATGCATGTTTTTGTAATATACCTATTTTTGCATATATATATATATCCATATTTATTAAAGAGGAAAAAAGTAATTATTTGACATTCAAAAGTAAACATTTCATTTCAGATGGCCTTGAGTGCTAAAGACATAGACTTGAAAGAATGGAACAAACACAGAGGGAAAAACAGATTGTCTAGCTGAATAGCTCTAGACTGCTAGACCAAAATGACCTTTTGATATAAAAGTTGCCTCTCTCTCTCCACCTCCCCCAGACTGAAAGATTTTAAGAGAATAACCTCTAGTAACCTCTTTGTGCTACAGTGACATTTCTCTTTTATTCCACCATGCATATATTATGTCCTTCAGTATGTACCTGCCTCATGTATTTTAATCTAATAATGTAGCACAGATTTCCATAGAAAATGTCATCTTCCTCCAAAGGGTTATGGACTCAAAAACATTAAGCTGAGGGATCTTTCTCCACATTTTGATGAAATAGAAAGTATTGCTTTTACTCTCACCAGCAGAAACATAAAATATAACTTTCCATAGTGGATCTTCTAAGATCTAGGGTTTTTCAGGTGTTTGAATTTGCAGCTTAAATATTCATAGGTCCAGACCAGTTACAGGATCCTCATTGCAGGCAGCTCCCTAAGCTGAGAGATGGAGATCTGAATCTGGGTTGGGAATCATGTGACTTAGTTTGTACAGGTGTGAGGACCCAAGCTGTACCTCTGCTCTGTAGGAGCTATGGGATTATTTTATTCACCATGTTGTCAAAAAATACACAAACTACTGTCAAATATCTCTCCTTAGAAGCTTTTAATATTCATCATCACAGTGTTTACTTGGCATCAAATCTCTATCCATTTGCCTCTTGTTTGTTGTTTCCCTTGCCTACAGGCATTACTTTGCTTATTCTTTTGGAGCATTCTAGAGGCACCACCACTAGACATGCCCTTCCTGGTGAGAGACACCCCAGATTTGCCCAAATCTTCAGTTGAATTTCTACTAGCCAAACAACACTTCAGTGATTAAAATAATTGTATCTGCTCCTGTTGTCACATTTCCTAAGTACACACACCCTCATTTAATGCAATACTGTTCAATTTTTAAAAGTGAAGAAAGAGAAAAATGGTCGGTATTATTGCTGATTTTTGTAACTGAAATAATACAGATTCACAATCAAATATACTTTATTTTAATTATATGAACTTGATTTTATAGTGGCATCCAATAAGAACTTAATTCTTCAGTGTTTCCTTAGAAAAGAGGTTATATTGCCAAATTTGGTTGAAGATGTGGACACTGGAAAACAGGATAAAACAAACTTCTATGAAACCATTTTAATAATGCAAAAAAAGATAACCAGGGATTGAAATGTTCTTAGGATAAAAATTTATTTTTAGAATTTATAGCAAAAAAATAAGGTATGAAAACTTTAAAATGTAATTTGACTAGAAAACTAAAATAAATTGGTTTTTGGTATGCCCAAGTTTAGAGAAATTATAATAGTGTGTTGCAGTTGGAAAATATTTCAATGCATAAAAAGGATACTTCTGTTGGTCATTTTTCCTGACAGAATATCTTGTTAGCAAAACAGATGGGGTTCTGTGCTTTTGTAAACACACTAGTTAACTTCAGTGATAGTCCAATGTTTTCATAGTCCTTTTTTCCTTCATTACATGTCTGGACCTAGTCAGGCATTTGATAAATGTACAGATCTATAGACTTGCCCATCATACTGTGTGTCCTTACCATGGTGCATTTTATGCATTTGTGAAGATAGTAGATAATGATTCAGCTTGAGAAGACAAGAATCCCTCTCAATACATAGTTAATGCTTTTGACCTGAAAATTAATGTAACTGATTAATTTAATATCATGCCTGCTAAAGGCTTTGTATCTGTAAGTTTCCAGGCACAACTTAAGCTTTGTTTGTTGGATGAGGAGTTTAAAATTCACTTACTCTGAGTTTAGAACATGCCATTCCTAATGGAGGTGTTCTAAAGCCAAGCTTTTGGAAGTATCACTCCTCCATAAAGACAGATGTTCATCATGTCACTTCTGAGAGAAACCAAATCATCTCTATCCTTCTCCTTACTTTGCAGGAACAATTATTTGAGAAGGCAGTGTAGGTCTAAATTATCATACATCCACTGATGTAGTCCTTTTAACTCAACTGCTCTGCCTTGGCCTACACTAGCTGTGTGTGACATCTGCAACCTATTCATCAAGTCTTTAGCAGTAGCGTTAAAACTAAGCTGACCGAATTCCCCATATGTACTTTATTTTTAAGCAATTAGAAGAACTGAAGGAAATAAGCCAACACACTTTCAAAGTCAGCCACATTCTCTTTGTGTACATTAGTACTGGAGCTCATTTTACTCTGCAAAATGTGCACAAACCCCACATTCCATTGCTAGGAATGAGAAAAAGCACTCTGAGGTGTTGATACAATCTGAGAATGCCATACAGGATGTACAAACTTTTAATTTAAACAGTGCACACTGAGGGAATCAGGGTGCACTTATAAATTAGGCTTATAAAGTATTCATCAGATTCATTTTATGCATTGAACTGCTGCATATGCATTATACATTTGCTTTGCTTTCTACATCTCTCTCTTGATCCTTCTGTATGCAATTGATGCAAACTTAGTCTCAAGTTCAGTTAGAATCACTGGACAAATCTGTATAAGAAGTCTACCAGCTGTATTTCCCTACATGCCTGTTATTTCAGTGTATGTCTGTGACTCTAAGGTCCAAAATTATGATTGCTTACAAACTTCATACATCCACTATGGAACTGTTGTAATGTACACAAGCTGAGCATAATGTTCTCAAGAGTCCACTTCACTAAGATCTGTGCAGACAAAGTAAAAGGACTAAAAGATTAGAATTTATTCAGATTTAAAATAATTATCATTTTGGACTTTTGACTATCAAGTTAAAAATGTAAAATGCAAACAGAAGTGCACGTACTGTTTCTGACATGTTTTTTCATTTCCCTCCTCATGTCCTCCTCTTCTTTCCAGTTCCTCCCTGGAAAGTGACTGGCAGATTTTACAACAAAGAGAAACCATCCTGAAGATTGTTCCTTCCTTGTGTTTCAGAGACCTTCTTTTTTTTTGACAGAGAATTTAAGGAATCAAGGTAATTGCTTCTACTCAAGAGATTCTAATCCAATTTAAGAAGAAAAAAATGAGTGAAGTGTGGGAGTTGAAAGTGGAACAAAAAAAGTTGTCTTACATATTGTGGCCATGACTGAAATTTTAAAAAAGAGTAAGTTATGCTTACAGTGATTATGCTGATGTAATTATACAAAGAAACCCACTTTCTAATTCTTCTCAATAGGTCCAGTTTTACTATGAGGTTTTATCCATAAATATATCTCTAAAAGAGGAAAAAATGCTGATTAAAATAGCTACACTTACTTATAAAATATATTCAATATATTCCAATAAATTTTCTTTTGGAATTGCTATTTCCCTGTATGTGTGATGCATGTATGCATCACATGTGTGAGCATGTGTCAAGGAAGCAAAAGGATCACTATCCTAATTGCAAGAGGTAATGTAATTTCCATAACTGATGGCCATCATGAACACATCTCAGCTTAAAGGAAATACAGAGATGTAACAGAATGAAATATTACTTGCCTACAAAGGAAATGCACAAAGGTACCAAAAACTTTACTGTTATAACAAAAGTAATGAAAGATAAGTTCTCAATGGAGACATTAAACACACTGTCTATAAAATAATGTATGGCCATGCACCGAATACTGACATCACAATATGAGAAACAGGGGAAAACTATATAAGAATAAATAAGTATGTGTTTTGCTAAACAATAAGGAACCAAACAGTTTTGCAGTTTTTAGTCTGCGGGTCATAAGTGTGAATGTAGTAGAGATTATCTCCATTGGGATTTAAAAGAAAACAAACCAAAACCAAACTCACCTGTAAAGAAGTCAAAAGTAGCTGTTGTTCACTGCACACCTCTGATAAGAGCTCTATTATATGAAATAAATTACATGCTACCAAGAGACTCTCTTCCTGCTTGAAGACATAAGGGACCTTTCAGTTCCACATGTGCACTTGTATGGATGAGAGAAGGAGCTAGGGCATGACTCATTCTACAGACAAAACCTATTCCCAGAATAAATGTTCAGACCCTAAAAATAACAAGACAAACAAAATGTGCAAAGGAGAAAACATCTTACATAAATAAAGGAGTGGAAGAAGAGATAGTGACCTGAGATATCACTTAAGTATAAAATAATACATTGTATGTAAGCAAGGAAAAGCAATCATTCAGAGCTTAATGTCTTTTGCCATTAATATCATGCATGCATAAGTTGTCTCTTAAAATATTGCTTCTAAAAATATCACATTTTTGTCTTCCACAATTTGCAAAAAGAAGTGCATTTCACAACCATTAGCCACATCTCATTTCTGTGATAGATTCTCAGCTGATGTCAACCACTGTGACTTCATCCATGGCAGTGGAGCTTTATTATATTAATTAAAGATTTTAATATTATCCTTAGATATTCTATGGAGTGTAGAATTTTGTGCAACTAAGAAAGTTATGGAAGAAAAAATGTTCTTAGTATTTAAATACAGATAACATTCAAAACCAAATTAGCCCCCACAATTAGAATATTAAAAAAAAATTACTGTTGTATACTACTGTTGTATGGAAAAGGTCCTCCCTTATTTCATTCTCTGGTATAACCCCCTTCAGGCAATGTATTGCAATATCATTTTTCATCCAACAGCAGTCGTCAGGTTCTAGACTGGCCAGAAGACCATTAGTGGGAAGAAAACTTAATCTGTCACAGACATAATACACTCTTTATTTATCATAAATATTTGATTCATTTAGAAGACCCTAGATCTATTTATCATAAATATTTGATTCATTTAGAAGACCCTCGATCCTCTAGGGACTAGCAAATCTAAAAGCTGTTCCTAAATGATAAAGTAAATGGTTGAGTTTCTAAGGTGCCTGGCTACTAGGTAATAAAGAACAACACAAAAGTTACAAAAACATAGTCAGACACCAGTTTGTTATATGGGACATATACTTGCCCACTCAACATCAGGGCCAGCACGCACCCCAGATTTTGCCAAGTAGAATGCATTAGATATCAGTGAAAGTTGGCACAATGTTGCCAAATCAGCACATACCAAGTCTGGTTGGTTGCTGTTAGAGGGTTTTGTGCAAGGACTAATGTCTTGAAGTCACTGAAGAATAATATTGGTGGTTTTTAGATTAAGATTACTCAGCATCTTTATCTGTTGCTTGTTCTTCAGCAGTGCTTCAGGACATTTGAAAAGGGTTATGACAGTAAGAAAGAATGGAAAATGCAGATAGATAGAGACAATATACTCACAGATCAAAGCTTATATTTTCTTTTTCCCTGCCTTGGTAATGATTCTGATCTCTAGTTTTTGGAGGAACTAGCATTTAGCAGCCCATTGGAAGATGGCCAAGCAATATTTCAGTTTGATTTATTGTTTTAGATGCAATGCCTTGGAATAGAAATCTGATTTGGCTCTCAGATTAAGAAAGCAATACTGACTGAAAATGTTAATTAGGCTCCTAGTGGCCCCTTAACATAACAGTCTTCTGTTACAAAGAGCAGTTCTTTCTGTGCCACAAGGAGTTGCACCAGCTCAGAGTGGTACCTTTCCTTGGAGATTTCCAGCAGCAAAATTATATTAGAAGATGGTAAAAAAATCTGTTACTCTCCTAATATTAATTTTCCATATAAGTAGTTGTTTCATTTGCCACAGGAATGTTGTATAATTGTATTTCGATGGTGGTGTGTCATTACTGAGTAGAAAGAAGTCAACATTATGAAGAATTCAGAAGGGCTATGGCAGACTTAAAGGACATTTTCAAGTGTAAAATAGAATTCCTCGGAACTGATTCAAATGTTAACATTATTATTGCACATAATATACATAATGAACAATCTCCTTATCCCAATGCGTAATTTTCTTTTTTCCTAAAAAACAAATAAACATCTCCCTATGCTTGCATCCAGTTTACAGTCAATTTTATGAGCAAAGTTATGTTCATGTTATGGTGACTATACTGTACCTTTTTGGTGTGTAATTCATGTGTCGAGCTGGCCTGGGTTGTTTGCAACATGCTATGAATATGGAACATGACTGATTTGACAGATTTCAGAATCTACTAAGGAATTTGGGATCCAAATGCAACATCACCTTTATAACAAAATGCCATGAAAGCAGAATCTAACAATAAACATTTGTTAGGTAACATAAAGGACAGTTCTGAAATTCAGTTATTGGTATAGAATTCCAAAAAAATGGACCCAGCTTCAGGTTCTGCTGTGAATCTCCTTTTCTTTTGGTCTAAGCACTGAAAATTTGTGACCACTGAATTCTGTGATACCAGAAATATGTGTTGATAGAGGGACAAGGATGTATCCCTGTTTCTTCAACAGTAAATATGGAAATTTGATCGAAAAGCATGATGTGATTAATTCCAGATCACCAAAGATTGGAAAAGTTGAAGGAAAATTAGATTTTTGGCTCATTTCCTTAGTGATTATAACTGTACTCATGTAAGAAAACCTGACCAAATCCTGTCCTGTGGCCCCAGCACAGAAGAGTTTGTGTGACTAAACCCTCATGTTTCATTAGGTTTTACTGTTTGCATCCTGGGAAGCACCTCTGGCTTGTGCTATCTTTTGAACAGCAGCCAGGCAGAGGTTATTTGGCACAAGCTGCAGCCATGCCTGAAAGCAGGCTGACCTCTACACGAGATGCTCTCATGCCTGTACTTCAGACCATGCTTCTGCCAGATTTAATTTCCTAGGATAGATGTACCTAACAATGAACTGCAGTGACAGTAAGGTTTACCAATAAGATGAGGGGCTGTACTTCTCAGGAAAGAACAAAATATAAGAACAGTAGGAAGGTTTTTGGTTTTTTTTAGTTCTTTATGTCTCAGCTCTTCACCTCAGAGCAGATGTTGACATGCTGGGCAGATGGCAGCTCAGTACTGCCTATACCAGTTCCACCTGTTGCATCCTCTCAATGGACCCTGCCTTTGGGCCAGGGAACAACCTAGTTGACATCCAGATATCTTTATTAGCATGTTTTCTATAAATCTAAATAAACTACTGATTCTGCCTAGAACAGCTTGAGTGGATCTTGAGATATGTCTTAGTTCTCTGCATAATTACACATGGTGTAACAGGACAAAGAGATCCAATTGCAACAAGGATCTCGTTCTTTTGAACATCCTCACGCTCATTTTTCTATTGCCACTGCTTTTGAATCCACCACAGCCCAGATTAAAAGGAGATGACATGGCTGAGCTGAGTGAAAACTTGCTTTCCAGGTTCAACTGTTCAGGAACTGTCGTTCTGATCAAAGCCCCTTTCCTCTCTCCCATTCCCTGGGGAAGTTTGGATGAAAAGTTATCGGGAAATGATCAGTATTCTGCCACTTTCTCAGCTTGGCTTTTCTGACTGAACAACCAATTTTCATTGCAAACAGAATTGCAATGCCAGAGTTAGCATTGCCTGTGTTGCCAGCTTAATAAACAGAGCAAAGGAACCCTGGCACAATGCACAGCACAGAACTGCAGCAAAGTCCCTGCTAGCTACTGTCTCCAGTGAGAGAGAATGCACTGAAGATTTCCAGGTCTGTGGATTTTTCCACTGGCTTTATTCCAGAAGATGGAATACCAAAGATGAGGCATGTAAAATCTCAATGACTTCATGATAAAAATATTGTGGATTTTTATGATATCACTTTCCAATGGATATACTTTCTCTGACAGCTTCTTATAGGTGATGTTTGCTTCAGATGGCATTTGTTGTGCCTGTTTATGAATGCCTTGCGTTTATTTTAAGCTGATTTTTTTTTAAAATTGTCTGCATAGGATAAGTTCTGCAGTCCAAGAAATTCAGTGTGGAAACAACAAAAGTAAAATCAAGTTCAAATTATAAAAGTGTCCATTTTTAATACTCCAGAGAGTGAGACTGATGGTCACATGAAGTCCTAAATATGTTTCTTGAGTCTTCTTAAAATAGTGTCCATATCCTCATGCCATTTTTATATATGTACTTTTAAATAAACAAATCTGAAGATGCCAGAGGAAAAAATATATGTATTTTATTATTTCATTGCTTTGAAATAATAATAATTTGGCACATATAAGTACCAAAAGAGAACAAAAAACAAACTATGAATAACAAACCAACAACACCTCCACAAGGGAGTTAAATTGTACAGTTCTTTGAATATATTAGTAATGAAAAAGTCTTCAGTGTTTCACCTGATTTACGACTGACACATTTTAATGTCCACTTTCAGGTAAGAAAATGATTTGGGGCTTTGCCATACCACCAGCATCTATAAGATATGTGAGACCTCTATACATGATGTAAACAAAGAAGATTATGTTCTCTATATATATCCATTTACTTATTTCTTTTGCTGACTTCCAAGCTCTAAATTTCACTGTTGACAAAGTGACTGAAATATTGAAAATAAGTATTTTCACATGCATGCAAAATACAACATAGCTATAGTAGTAGGAGGACTCTGAGCAGTACACCAGTATATTTTGTGGGCAGAAAACTGAAACTTAAAAACCTAAGATTTTAGAAGTGCATAATTAATTTTTGAATATGCCAGAACAAAATATATTCACAAATTATTCACAATTGCAAATACTTACATGGAAAAAACCCTTGCAAATTGACTTTTTTGTTGTTGCTTTTATTGAGATTTTACTTCTGCATTCAAACATGATTTAATATATGCTACCTGAAACAAGAAAAGTGTCCCTACTGTAATTTGTTTCTTTTTCTTTAATTAGTCAAGTCAAAATGTGTAAGGTTTGTGCAGTAAAGTAAACTTAAAAACTGAATATTGAATTCTAAGTCCATTGTAATCTTCTTCCATCTAATCTCATATTTTTTCTAAAGCGGAGGTGAATTTTTGATTGTCCTGGGGAAAACAGATAATTAACAGCAGAAAAAAATTACCACAGCTATTTCCATACCCTGTAGACTTATTGCAAAACACAGAGATCTTAATCCAAAATTCAGTTATTTGAAATACATAGAGATATTGATCAACACCACTTATTAATGACATTTGCTTTTCACAATTTTTTTGTGTAATATCATAGATATGTATTGTGGCTTTATAGGGAACTCTCTGTGCTTGCTTTTGCTTTGGTTTCCAACATATTTGTGTTAGAAAGCCCTTAAATGACAGATTATGAAATATACTTATGGAAAAAGTGCATCAGAGCAATTGGCATCAAATTTACCTTTTTTCTAACAAAGATATGAAGTAGATTGTAAAGGACTCTTAAAAAAAAAAGAAAAATAATTTCTTTGCTAGGGAAGAAGCTTTCTGACAAATCAATTAAGAAAGAATGTGCATAACTAATACATATAGTATTAGTCCCTTGAATTAGTTTGCAGTGCTCAAGCATATCCTTGAATCTGTGGATAAATCAACATCAAATTATTACACTATTTGTTTAAGTCCTCATCTATGTTTTTAAATCACATGTGGTAATATGATTTTCCACATGGCTGCAGTCTTCTCTTAATCAACTCTGAATTTTGCTAGGATATTCTGTCTTTTCTCATGTGCCTAAAAATTTCGGAAGCCAGATGTGATTTGCATTTTTAAGCAGTATCCCATACCATAAAGATTTCAAATCTCAAAGAGGTGATGGGAGAAAAACCACTTCCTACTGGACTAAGTTTTCATGGTTTTGAAAAATTTAACAGCACTTTCCACATGTGGCTTTGAGGGATGCAAGCCATGCTTATTTTTATTTAATGAAAATGCCTGTTCTGGAGCAAATTATTTTTGAACAGTCACAGACCAGATGGGATCCATCCCAGGGTGATGAGGGAGCTGGCAGATGAGCTTGCAAAGCCTCTCTCCAACATCATTTACCAACAGTCCTGGCTCACTGGTGAGGTTCCAGGTGACTGGAAGCTGGCCAGTGTGATGCCTACTCACAAAAAGGGTGGGAAGGAGGACCCTGGTAATTACAGGCCAGTTAGCCTGACCTCAGTACCCGGTAATGGAGCAGTTTATATTGAGTGTCACCATGCAGCACTTACAGGATGGCCAGGGTATCAGACCCAGCCAGCACGGGTTTAGGAGGGGTTGGTCATGTTTGACCAACCTGGTCTCCTTTTATGACCAGGTGACTCGCCTGGTGGATGCAGGAAAGGCTGTGGATGTTGTCTGGACTCCAGCAAAGCCTTTGACACTGTCTCCTGCAGCACACTCCTGGAAAAGCTGGCAGCCCATGGCTTGGACAG
>VYXD01005563.1:73141-86807 GCA_013397195.1 Hylia prasina | reverse complement strand
GAGTGCTGTGTCCAGCTCTGGCCCCTCAGTTTGGGAAGGACGTTGAGACATTTGAGCACGTCCAGAGGAGGCAACGAGGCTGGAGAGGGGCTTGGAACACAAACCCTGTGAGGAATGGCTGAGGGAGCTGGGGGTGTTTAGCCTGGAGAAAAGGAGACTCAGAGGTGACTTTGTAACTCTCTACAACTCCCTGAAAGGTGGCTGTAGTGAGGTGGGGTTTAGTCTCTTTCTCCAGGGAGCAACTGACAGAACAAGAGGACATATTGTCAAGCTGTGACATGGGAAATATAGGTTGGATATTAGGAAAAAGTTTATACGGAAAGAGTACAGGGGTACTGGAATTTTCTGCCCAGGGAGGTGGTGGAGTCACCATCCCTGGATATGTTTATAAAAAGACTGGATGTGGTACTTGATGCCATGGTTTAGTTGAGGTGTTAGGGCATGGGTTAGACTTTGATGATCTTGAAGGTTACTTCCAACCTGGTGATTTAGTGATTCTCTGACTCTGTGATTCTTTGATTCTGTAATATCTTGGCTTTGGTTGCTTGTGTCAAAGTTTTTAAATACAACATCTTTCACTTTATATACATGTGAGAAAAAATAATTCTTATTTCCCTTCCTTCTGCCAGAAGATACTTCAATTTTCCTCGCTTGTCAATTACTAGTGAATGAAAAATAACAGACAAAATAAATTTTCTTCCATGCAAATGAACAGATGTTGTTCTTCAAAGTATTGCAAAGTTTTGCATTTCTCATTGAAAAAGAAAATCATTGGGAAAATTGATTAAAACAAAAAGGAAATGTTGCCACAGACTTCTAAAACAGAACAAACCACTGGAAAATCACATTAAAATTCCAGTAAGAGAATCAGTCTCTTCCTAGGGGAAGAGACTGATTCCAAGAAATTTTTGAGAAATCAGTCTTCACCCTGCAGGGCAGTGCTCAACCTGAGTGATTTGCAAGTTCTCTATGGGGAGCAAACAGGGTTATAATCAAAGATGACTTAGTTATAATACTTAATTGAGGTGCAGACAGTTACTATTTTATCTGAATACAGGCAACAAGATAAATCAGAATGAATGAAAATTCATCATTAAAAAGATACTTCCCCTTTCACTATGAAAATTTGAAAAAGAAAAAACTACAAAACATCGTCGTCAGCTCTTTTCTTAAGATTTGCTTATTTTGTTTTGCTTTTTTTCTTCTTACCTTCAAGTACTTTGAAACAGGATTATCCCTTTCTGTCCCTTTTGCACTCCTGGGATATTTCCTAAAGACAGTTGTCTTTCCTACTCTCATGCTAATTAATACATGGCAGGGTACTATCTTGTGCAGTGTGCATTATTGTTACTAACATTTTGCTTCTTCTCTCAGTAATTGGCATGAGATGATGAAAGGAGACATTTTTCACTAATGAATGTCATGCAGCAGTTCGAACATGTAAGGCCCTATAGAAGGATGAAGTTTAAAATTTCCAGTTCTTTCCCTCAAGATCTAAGTCCATGTTTGGTTGGCTTCATCTTTTTTCCTGTTACTAAAACTTTTCATTTACATATTGAATTTCAGTGATGTTAAAAGATAAACTTAAAAGATTAAGAATACAGGAGGATTACAGTTTGTGTTAATAGGAAAAACTTGAATGAAAAAACAATGGAACCGATTTATATGTAATTATTGTAATGCTAACCTCCATAAGCTTCATATTTGGCAGTATTACCTGAGTATTATTTATTTCATTACTTTGATTAGTCTTCTGAATACTCATTCCTGAAGGAACTTAGCTAGAAATATGAGTCTAACATAGTCAGTAGGGCATTCTCCTGACACTTATTTTCTATTTAGGTTTTGCAATTTTTTAATTATTTTCCCTTTTCACCTTTTGCCTTCTCACTATTAGTGACTATAGTCATTTGTCATATAGTCATTAATGACTATAGTCATTCCAACTATCATCTCATTCATCAGCCTATTTTTATGCAATTAATATTACCAATATGAGTTGTAGTATATGTCCTCAGGAATAAGTTAGCCTTATATACATCAGAAGTGTAGACTGCAAACTTTTTTATTACCCTCATATTACAAATATGTTGGAATCTGGCTAAAACAACATTGTGATTTCAAAAGGAAATATAAGTATTATAAGGTATCTGATCTTTTTTTCCCCTTTGATTCATAGAAACTTTAACAAGAGGCAGCACCAGTATTTTCTTGGACAAAACAGTAACAGCCCTTCTTAGTTAGTAGAGATCAGCTGAGTTATTATATGACTAAGCTGATATAGCCACCTTTATTGGTCAACTCTATTCAACTAAAGATTAACAAGTGGATATGACATGCTCTTTTCCCATAATCACAATGATCCTCTCTAATGCTTTATCTCAGAGTATCCTCCTAAGTCATTGTCTCTGGCCCAATGTCTACATTGTGGGGTTTTTTTCAGAAGCTGGATCTTTTTGTTCCTTTCATTATGGAAGACTCATAGTTTCTTTGTCTGCGTTTTCTTCCTCCAAGAGCTTTACCATGACTGGTGGTTTAAGTAAGAGTTGCATGTAGTTCTAAAGCTTGCTTATTTCCTTCTTGAATATATCCCTCAGATTTTGTCACTAACCAGCTGCCAACATGATGTTCTGACTATCTGATTCTTCTTCAGGTATTGTTTCAAAGGCTGACATCGTTTGTGCTGTAGTTTTTATGGGGTTTCAAAATATCTTTCTAAATATTTTTTGCATAGTTCCACATCACCTTTTCTCTAAGTTCCTCTTTAATGAGTTTAATATACTAGTAATGTAATTTTTGCCTCATTTTTACAATTTATCATCTGTATGATTTATTTTCATAATTTTGTTTAGAATCTTTCTATGCATTAGTGATTGCATGTAGCTGATCTAGCAGAAACCTGGTTTAGTGTATTGGCTTCATTATTACTGCTGTGTCAAGAGCAGCTAAGCAAGACAGTGGGAATTTTCTATAAGACTAATAGTTCCCAGATGGTTTGATAAACTGAATGTGATGTTTTGGACATGAAAAATTGTCATGGGCTTGTGGAATGTTAAGCAGAAATGCTAGGCCGAAAAATAAACTTTATCTTTTAAGTACTAAATTTTATAAACAGAAAAATCATGGAAATGGGGCGGGGGCTGCGGACAGCCACAACTAAAGCAAACAACCTTGCCTTAAAAAATGATTTACCTTCTTGTTTTGAGACATTTCAAATATAGCCAGCCTGTCCATGTCAGAAACTTGTGTGACTTCTTTTCAATCTTGAAATTATACTATTTCTATAGCCTATTAAACAACCCGTTCTGGCTAATCTTATATTAGCATGTTTTCCTGATCTACCCAAAATTTCTTTGCTGTAAATTAAGCTGAAACTTAATGTACTGCACCCATGGGACATGAGGAAAAATTGATCATGCTCATTAATAGCAACTTCCTATATTGGAAAATTCAGTCACAGTCTTTTCTAGTCAGAGGCAAATTCCTTTAACCTGTCTTGACATTCAAATTTTCAAAGTGCTTTTGGTGTCATTTTGATGATGCCATTTTCATTCTAAACTTTTCATAAATGCCTTGTGAAATTAATTTATTATACAGATCAAAGGCTTTTCTACTGTTACTAGGGCTTATTATCTACCTCTTAGTGCAATCCTGCTCCCCTTTGCTTGCCTACTTAGCAAGTCTTGTCTGTTTGGTGACATCATTAGTATCAAGACAACTGATGATCATGATGAGTTGCAAAGGACCATTCTGAACTCTGAGGCTGTCTTCAAAGAGCCTGGGTTCCCTTTCTGACCAATGTGATTTTAACATTTTTTCATCATTTTCTCCATTATCCAGGCATTTTAGTGAAAGCACTGAGCACTACCAGACTCACAAACAAAAAGTATATCCATAGTCTGCAATAGCTAGATCCTGCTCTGCCACTTGGCTACCAATATTTATAACTTTTAATAGATGCTGTTCTTGGTCTTAACCAATTTAATATATTTTTCCCCTTGTTGCTGCTGCTGCTGCTATTACTACTACTAGTAAATGTATCTTGAAGCTTTACTGCTTCTTTCGTTCCCCTTATCATAACATTGAGTTGTCATACCTCTCTTAGAAAATAACCCTTTAATAGGAAATAGATGGCCATCATCCTCAAGGCACCTTCTGCAGGCATCTGAGGTGTTACCAGGTCTGCAGAAATAAAGACAAGCTGTAACATTCATTTCTTGCTTTAAGTTATTTTTTAGGCTGCATTTCATCACACAATATCCTCACTGCTATGTTAGACAAAAGCTGGTTGTCCTGTCTTGGTGAAGATAATTCATTTCTTCCCAGTAGCTGATACAGTGCTGTGTTTTGGATTGAGAATGAGAAAAAATGTTGATCTTTTGGGTTTTGCTAATTTGTGTTTATCCTAAGTCAAGGACATTCTTATGTGTGGATCTCATGCTGTTCCAGTGGAAAGATGCACAAAAGAAACTAAGGGGAAGCACAGCTGGGACAGGTGATCTGAACTGGCCAAAGGGATACTCCCCATTATAGAATGTTATACCCATTAGATAAAGTGGGGGTCAGTTACCCAGAAGGGGCGACCGATGTGGGTTTGGAAAGAGGAGCCTGGCATTGGTCAGTGGGTGGTGAGTGATTGCATCACTTGTTTGTTTGTGTATTAACCATTATTATTGTGTTTTTACTTTGTTTTTAATTCTTGAGCTGTTCTTTTTTGAACCTATAAGTTTTACTTTTGATCCATCTCCTCATTCCACTGGGATGGGGGAAGAGTGGAGGGTTGAGTGAGCGGCCACATTGTGCCTAATTTCCAGCTGGACTTAAACCACACCTCCAGTAAAAAATTCAGTCTGTATTTGTTTGCATTCTTCTGTAATACTTATAATGGAGGAAAACCTTCAACCTTTTGAGCAGTAACAAGCACAGGTAGTAACAAGCATGCTTGAAAATTATTAGTCTTATTACTTTATTAGGTTTTTAGTAACTTGTACAGTGAATACAATGAAAAGAATATTTGGAGGGAAATGGTATTTTAGACTGATTACTAAAAAGAAGTGTTGAACAGAGACATGTTGTTCCCATGTTTCATTTGGATCTTTCTGAGTAGGACTATCCCTATAATATACCTCTACAACTAGCTCAATAACTTCCCTGTATGATACTCCTGGTGTGTAAGCAGAAGCTGAATACCACTTAGGTTCCTTAGGAACCTCCCAGGTGTTAGCCAGTGAAAGAAAACCAAACCTACACATACCGAGGAATTCCATAATGATTTCTACCTGACTTCTGGAAGATTTGTGCAAAATTTATGAGTGGACATTTCCTGTAGGAACATGACAGATCCATAAAAGGGCTTCTGTAGTAATTTTCCAGGTAACTATCTTTCCTATACTACCAGTACTTATTTAAGTTTTCACTCCATAAAGCAGATAGGATAAGGTCAGATCACCAGGTACATCAATATCCTTCTGATTAGTTTTGGGCTTGTTTATAAAAAGTTTGTCTCATCATCATGTTCTTGGATGAAATGCTGATTTTTTTTGTGGAAATCTTTAGCCTAGGCAGTGTCATTTATCACAGTTTCTGACAGAGCAAACAAAACTATGAAAGCAGAACAGAGGCTAGCTTTCAAGGTATAGTACATAAAATGTGTTTTGTCAAATCATGGCTAGAAGTAACATTTAAAGATGTCCCTTTTGTCAGTCAGCTCCAGACAGCTTTCAAATGCATTCTAAAATGTACCTTGCTCTGGATGAACATTTTATGGCTGCATTTAAATTAGTTATCTGGGTCAAACCTTTTTATAATAATAAATATAGATCTAGTTGCTAACTCTTCCTGTAATAAGTGATTTACATCTTGTCTTGGGGATACACTGATTTAGACGTTACTTAGAAAACCTAAAGGAAGATAGAAAGTAAAACAATGTAGACCATAAAAAAGAATAAACCAAATATCTAGAGATCCATTCACTGAGACCAAAAAAAGGAATGCAAAATGTGATCGTATTAGAGAAAGTATCTTTTGCAGACGGTGTATGGGACCATAAATAACCATACAAAAATGCAAAGTAATACTGAATCATCATATCCCTGCTTAACAAAACAACATGGAAGAAAGGCTAGGATATGATGGACTCTGATAAATAATTCAGATTATATTCAAATATAATTTTTGTCACAATTTATGAAGACTGTTGACTGCTCTGGTGCTTTGCTGAACTCAGCACATAGCTGACGAGGAGTTAATTGAAACTAAATCCAAGGAAAAAAGAGGTTATGCCTGCAGGCAGAAGAAACCCCCTAGGGAGCTTTCCAGCATATTTGCTTCTTCATTTGAAGACATGTCGCACAAATCATCAAAGCAGCCTTTGGTTTCTAGACTCCCCTCTGAACTTGGACTTATAAATAGCACAAACACCAGGGCTAAGAGACAACTTCTCACTTTTTGTTTGGTGATGAAATGACCTTAATCATGTATACCTTCCTTATCTCATGAATTAATTATCATGATGAAGCTTACTGAAGCCTGAACACAATAAATACCTACACCCACGATTGTGCTCTTGGCAACAGCTCCTTATGGGAAGAACACTGAGTCACATTTAATGTTTCATCTAGTGTTTTCCAGTTGTTGACTGAGCAGGGTCATAGTTACTCTGACCTTCAGAATTTAACTACTTAACTTCATGAGAAAGAGGGTAAGTCATCACATTTTTGGAGACTAAAATAAAATAATGGAATTCATTGATTGGAGACATAGAAAAATACCATAATATTCATCATTTTCTAATCCAAATGTACAGTACTTTGAAGTTTCTTATAAAAAAAAAAAGTTGAAACTATATAAATATTTAAGTCAGATTGACCTAAAAAGACCAGATTTTATTAATGTTAATTTAATATAGGAAAAGAATGGATTTTTCTCTCTCTGAATAATGAGAATGAAGACTACTCACAGTTAGGTTTGTGTAAAAAAATATTTAGGAAGACCTAAAAAGAATGAAAGAAACTACGAAGTTCTGCTTCATTCCAAACTTTGTTTCTTGATCATTAAATCATTTCAAATCTAATGGTATGACACTTCTCCCCCACCCCCCTTCTGAACATATCTAGCAAAAACAAAATTTAGGTCTACATGATTAAGTTTTAAAACTGTAGACTCCATTCCACATCAGAAATATGGTGCTGATCTCCCCTCCCACTTCCAACTTAGTTGCTATCCTACTAGAATGGGATGGTGCTACCAATTTCTTCCTTACAGCAGCTACCAGCTGGGCTGTAAGAGATACTGGGTTGTTTGCTTGACTTACACTGAAACTAATTTACTTCATATAAAATTATTTACAGACTAATATTTAAAGAAATTATTGACACAATGAGAAAAAATGGTCAAAGGACCTCTTTTGGATTAAATAAGTGGAGAAGATGAGAATCTATTGCTTAATTAGGTGTTCTAGGGATACTTCTGTTCATCAGAGTAATTCCAGTTCTACATGAATAAAATTGAATGTTTTGCAGCTACAACAATTAACTATTGTTAACAACTAACAATTAACTTCAATATTTCATTTTTTATTCTTTTATATGTTAGTACCCAAAAACTATTGCTTGAATTCCTCATAAGCTGCAGGGTGTTGTGCTTTGGTTTGGGTCTTTCTAACCAGTGGTCCAGTATAAACTTGGTCAACCACTAATTTACTGGTGACTGTACTCAAGGGGCTTCAGAGTCTCAGTTGTAGTGGTTCTGGAGAGAGGTCTCCAATATTGCTGAGGTGATGATTTCCAAAATGCTACATGAACCACTTTTTTCTACTGTGGAAGAGGTAAGTTAGCACCCCTAACATTATGATGTCAAGGTCAGGAAAAGACAGCAAGATTCATGAATGACGTGTTCAGAACTTGATGGGATACTTTTTGGTGGTGATAGTGAATTGGGAGGAGCTGTTGGCTTCCTTGAAGGCATGGAGGCCCTGCAGAGAGACGTCAACAAATTAGAGATAGGCCATCACCAGCTCTATGAATTTATCAAAGACAGGTGCTGGGTTCTGTACTGGGGATGGGGCAACCCTGGGTGGACAGAGAAGGGATTGAGAGGCTGGAAAGCAGTGCTGCAGAAAGGGACCTAGGGTCCTGGTCAACAGAAAAATATGAATTAGCAGTGCCCTGGCAGCCAGGAGGGCCAACTCTGTCCAAGGGGCCATCAGGCACAGCATGGCCAGCGGGGCAAGGGAGGGGATTGTCCCCTCTGCTCTGAGCTGGGGCAGCCTCACCTCCAGTGCTGGGGGCAGTTTTGAATGCCACAATAAAAGGACTAATAAATAAATAAATAAAGGACTCTAATAAACTATTAGAGAGGGTCCAAAGGAGGGCAACAAATGTGGTGAAGGGTCCAGAAGTGAAGCCGTGTGAGGAGTGGCTGAGGGCACTTGGTCTGTTCAGCCCGGAGGAGACTGAGGGGAGACCTCACTGCAGTTGCAACTTCCCCATGAGGGGAAGAGGAGGGGCAGACACTGATCTCTTCTCTGTGGTGATCAGGGAATGGCATAAGATTATGTCAAAAAATGTTTAGGTTGGACATTAGGAAAAGATTCTTCACGCAGAGAGTGGTTGGGCACTGGAACAGGCTCCCCAAGGAAGTGGTCACAACACCAAGCCCGACAGAGTTCAGGAGGCATTTGGACAGTGCTCTTGGGCACATGGCGTGATTCTTGGGGATGGTCCTGTTCAGGACCAGGAGTTGGACTTTGATGATCCTTGTGGATCCCTTCCAACTCAGAATATTCTCTGGTTCTGTGATTCTGTTATTTGGCTTCCATGGTTTTCCAGCCATTTTTCTCCTCTAAAAAAAATGAAGATTATAGTGAATAAACTGTCAGTTTTTCTTAAAAAGATGGTTATGTGTCTTGGTTTAGAAGCTCCAGAAATCTTAAATAGCTATAGGTAAATTTCAGTTTTATTTATTGCCTGTCTGCATCCAAAGCAGAGTTATTAAGGAAAGAATATCTCACAGGACCTTATATCACATGAGGCCATAAGAGATTAAGACAAGAGCTTGTGGTCATATTTTCTTCCTCAGAAACCTGAGGAAGTTAATGGACAAGGCAAGAAATGCCAATTTCCCATGTTGGAAAAAAGCTTAACTAAAAGGTGACAAAAAAAAAAAAGGTGTCAACTTTATCCTCATTGAAATCTGAAGCCTTTAAGGTACTTGTGAGTGAAACCCTACTCTTGCTCCTAGAAAGGATCTGTGGGAAGCATGCCCAGGATATGAAGGCCCCAGTGCTCACTTCAGCCATAATAAATTAATATTCTTGGCATCAATGTGGCAATTGTTCCCTCTTGTTAGCCTTTTAAACAATCCTTTGGGCAGAAAAAAACCACCAAAAACACAGACTAAAAGTCTGGTTCATTGTTAGAGACCAAAATTCCAGCTATTTTGGAAGGACAATGTGCTGATACAGCAATGACATTGAATGCCATCAGCTTCAGGAAGAAGTTTTGTTAATGCAATTTGTGTATAGGAGCTAGTGTTGTATAGGCAACAGCTCACCTTTAACCTTTCTCTCCACCCATTGAAAGATGTGGTGTTCAGGTCACCTCTTTCTATCTTAGTCTTGCTGAATCAGTGACCCACAAACTGAACACATCCTCCAGGGTAAAAAAATGCATAATCTTGTTCTTTAATCCATGTCCTTAGGGTAAAAGCTTATTTTAAGTCTCTCCACTGCCTATTAACATTAGCAAAAATTGCTATATCTTCCCCATTAAAAAAAGGGAGAAAAAGAAAAATTGGGCTAGAATGTAATGAAGACTTTATTATCCTGACACAGCAAAGTGTCCTTTTTGCTATTTTGCTTTAAAGATTATAATCTCTTGATATGCAATGGAAAGCACACAGATAATTAGTGCACCTTTAATAATGCTTTAATTTATTGAGAAGGTAAAGTCTCAGTGGATGCTCTGGGAACACCCACAGAACACTGTGAGTTTGAAAGTTTTGTGGCAGGTTTGTGTTGCAATACCTTACGTTGATTTCATAGTGTCTAGAATAATGACCATTCTGTGGGTTTATTTTTTAAAATTCACAATCTATTTTATTAATTACTTAGTTTTAATTTCTTTACTATCCTACAGGAGTGCATGGTACTAGGAAGCATGCCAAATAACTTTCAAGTCAATTTTATACATTCTGCCTAAAAACTTACAATTTTCTGACCTTACCAGTCTATAAGAACTTAAATTTTCTGACGTTACCAGTCTATTTAGTGAGTCTATGTCTCCGTTCAGCAAATCATTCTTTTGAGTCATCACATGAAGTGTATAACTGCAGTGAACAAGCATTAAAGAATTCTGTGCTGTGCTTGAAGGTGATTGTGTGCCTTTAGAGACTTATATGTCCCCAGGTCCTGTTGTTTTCAGGAGAGACTGCTGCTGTTTCAAAGTCACTGATTTGTACTTTCTGCCTGACTTCATTCATATGGAGACACTGACACACACAATAAAACTTTTTTTGAGGACAAAACAAAAACAGGGAAACAAAGCTTATGTACAAATACTTTAAAATCCAAGAAGCTCACAAAACTCATTACATTTTAACACAAAGAAAGTTGTCATGCTAAGTCAACTAAAGTCTAAGATTTATGATACCATTTTCTGCCACATACAGCTAAATAACACTGACCTACTTTTGAACTTACACTTTGTCCTGTTTGTATTTATTCATGTTAAAAATCATGACTGACTTACAGGCAGAATCTTTTGCTGTCAGAATTTAATAGCTTAGAGTGCTATTAAGCACAGCATCAATAGCAATAACCAACTGCGCCCGATCAACTTTGCCACTCCTCCACCCTCTCTTCTGATATTCTCTCTCTTAAACTTATTATCATCCAGTTTTAAAGCAAAGTGTTTTTCATTTTTTCTCAATGTTTCAAATAATTTTAAAAGAGGAATTCATTGATCATATTATACATCGAAAATGGGACACAAACCCATGAAACAATGATGCTTAATCAGAGGAGATACAATTATCAGATATTTAGTAAATTGGGAGTATTCTAGTCTATAATTTACCCAGTTCCTAGATTAAAAAAAAAACCTTTGATTTCTAAAAGAGTTATAAATATCCTCAGTTCATGAAGAACCTCTGGTAAGTTAAGACTATTTTAAGACTTGCTTGCAGAACAACATTTTCTTCTTATTCAAACATTTTCTGGAAACTTATGTAACCCATAACTTTATTAGTGTACAGCATTCCTTAAAATGTTTTGTTCTTGATATGATACATCTATCAATTGACCAGCAGTTCCTGAATTTCATTAAGGATTTATATATAAAAATGCAAAGTTTAAATGAAAATAAAAATTTTAGTAACTTGCAAGTTGCTGCCATGTCTGTATTCTTCATTGTCTATTTTGAAACTAATAGTCAAAGTACAGTAGAAAAGATGTATTATTATAATTTCTTTTACAAAGGACAAACATTTATTTTAAACAAAAAATCCCCTAAAACGGCAGATCTGTCAGAAAATAAGTTTCATTACTTTCTCAATTGCCTGTAAAATGCCAGGAGAATTTCAAACAAACACCAGTAAATGACATTTAGGGCCACTTTGTTTTGTTCACCTAAGTGGAGTGCCACAACAGCCAGCAGTATATTTTTAGCATCAGAATATACACATTTTGTATTTGAGTAGAGGAGAACCAGAAGATCTGTGGACCTACCTTCACTGTAATAAGTGGAATGACAGACTTTTAAAACAGTTAACATAAGTAACTGTGCTAGTTTTGGTTGGGATGAAGTTAATTTTATTCATAGTAGCTAGTATGGGGCTCTGTTTTTGATTTTTATGGGAACAGTGTTGATCACAAGGGGATGCTTTTGTTATTGCTGAGCAGCACTTACAAGCATCAAAGCCTTTTCTACCTCTCACTTCACCCCACTGGTGAAGGCTGAGGGTGCACAAGGAGCTAGGAGAGGACACAACCTGGACAGCCTGCCCCAAAAAACTAAAGGGATATTTCATATCATATGGCATCATGCTCAGCCTATAAATCTGTGTGAAGAAAAATAATTAAGTGGGAGGGAACACACTTGGAGTGATGGCATTTGTCTTCCCAATTCACCATTATGTGACAGAGACTGACTTTCCTGGAGGTGGCTGAACTCCTTTCTGCCAAGGGGAAGTCGTAGATGAATTCCTTGTGTTTTTATGCTGGCTTGTTTGACTTCTCCTTGACCTATTGAACTGTCTGTACCTCAACCCCTCCCCACCCATGAGTTTTCTCACTTTCTTGATTCTCTCCCCTATATCAATGGTGTTGGAGGGAATAAGTGACTTCATGGGGCTTACTTTCTGGTTGGGTTTAAGCCATAACAGCAGCTGCTCCATTTGTCAGTCAGAATGAAATTTATTATCAATGGAGGCCACAAAACATAATTCTGAACCAAATTTTGGAGTATATTGTCGCTGTTCTACACCACACTGACACAGACTCTGAGATTCAGAAGGCTAAAAATTACTCTTATTTTGGGATACGTCTCCCTTATATACTATTTTACACAGACCAATTTGATTGGTGAAACAAAGGCAAACCTCTTCAATCACATTGGTCAAACCAGAGGGATATTAAGAAGAAGTCCCTCCTATCAGAAGGAAGGGATAACATAGGTACAGTTACAAAAACATTCCTCCTGTTTACAGAACTTCCCTGGGAAAATAATTTCAGAAAAACCAAAACACCTCAGGCATGGAACCAGGGCTACAGTATATTGTATTAAAGGTCTCAAGCTTCAGTAACTTCAGTGGACATGATAATTTCCTGTGCTCCCAAGTGAAGCTCAGAAATCGAGTGAAACACGTACCTGAAGAAAAAAACATCTAGGAAAAATAATATTGTAGGTCCAGGTCTTTGAAGACATTTTGGCTTTGCCATGATCTAGATGTCTTGTTGCCACAAGGTATGTATATTAGCCAAAATTTTTCAGAAGGCAGTTACCATATGCAAGCCAGTGTTGAGTTGAAGAGAAAGAGTTCCATTGTTTGACTAACTCTGGTAAGGCAGGAATCTTTCCTTGTTTTCACAATTGCAGTGCAAAAATTTTATGGTTTAAATATATAACTTTTCACAATCAGATATCTGATAGTGCTTTAGGAAGATTCTGTCTTCAGATTGTATATTCAACACTTGCCATTGATTCAGGCTGCTGGCAAAAATGGTTTGGAGGACTGAGTGAGCTCTGAATCACTTACTTAATCTTACTTATAAGACAGCACTGGATTTGCATATGTCAGGCAGCAGAAGTGTGATTTCAAGCAGAAATAGGTAGCACTGATTATAGGAACTGTAGTAAAACTTGATCTTTAGGTATATGTATGCCTGAGAATGTCTGAGATTTTAATCCACAGGGATTTTTTTTTCCTAATTGATTCTTTTTAAACACTTCTTGTAACTTGAGTGAGACTACTGCAGTTTGTGAGGTTGTTGTCTTAGTTACTAACAGGACAACCAAGTGTTCTAGAGGAACAGGCTCCTTGTTTAATGCCAGTTCTGCTGGTTTTATTGTAATGGATGCACCTCCCATGAAATACAAACTTAAAAGACCAAAATGGTCAAACCAAATTAGTATGCCAAAAGAATCCTTCTAGTGCCACATATAAAAGT
>VYXD01005563.1:0-68052 GCA_013397195.1 Hylia prasina | reverse complement strand
GGGGCGGCAGCGAACTCCTCTCGCAGCAAGCAGCAGCCTCACTGTCCTCCTTCCATGCGGAGAGCCAAAGATGGAAACTGCCCCCACCCTGGTTCTTTTACCTGCCCCATAACTCGGTTGGGCCATTCCTTTGTTTCTTAAACACCCATTAGCACCCAATACTTAGTCTCCTAGCAACTATATGGGGAAAAATTCTCTAAGTAAAAGGAACAAACTTAACCCCCAACAAGCAGATATCCCCACTGCAGTCTCTGGAGGACCCCATGCTGGGGCAGATGGATATTCCCTGAAGGAAGCTGCAGCTCGTTGGAGAGATCTCACTGGAGCAGGCCCCTGGACAGAGCTATATCCCATGGAAAGGAGCTCATGCAGGAGCTGGGAGTGTGAGGAAAGACTGAGAGAGAAACTGTTATGAGCTGACCACAACTCCCATTCCCCATTCCCCTTGTGCTGCTCAGGATGGGACAAGGTCAAAGAGTTATGGATGAAGAAGTCAAGTAAAGCCTGAAAATAAAGGGTAGAGGGAATTTTTCTTTGTATCTCCCCATCCATGTCTATTTTACTTTTTTAAAAAATAAATTAATTTTCTCAAGTCAAGTCCATTTTATCTGTGACACCAATTGCTACAAGATCTCTCTGTCTTTGCCTCAAAACCATGAGCTTTTTTATCCTCTTTTCTCCCTCTGTCCTGTTGAAGAGGAGTGAAATTGAGGCTGCGTGGGTGTGTGGCCATTGGCCAAGGTCAATCCAACACAGTAACAAAACAGTTTTTCAAAACTATGTTTTGAAATTCTTGAAAGAACAATACCTCCTTTTACCTGAAAGCTTAACTTTGTGCAAAAAGGTGTTCTATTATTTATATTATTATGGGACACAATATTTTAAATGAATTTTTATATTTAAAATCTCAACCTGTTCAAATTTTTAAGTGTACAAGTGCTTTTTCTACCACAGTGATCCCTCTGGCATTTCTCACAGTTTTCAGCAGAACTTATCTGTGCACAGTAATATGGGGGCAAACGCTTTTCATTGTAGGGCAGGAGCATTTGCTGAAGTCTACCTGTATCACTGGTCCATAGAAATTTAATTTGTGGTGCCTAGAAAAATTAAGATTCAGAAGATGTAAACAGTCCTGGAAAATGGGAATAAATGGGTTCCAAGCACTCATACAGCATAAGCACACACTAACATTGGAGGTGCTTCACCACACTTCAGATACTTACCTGCACCACTTGGAATCCAAGAGACAATCTCAGCATTATTTGATTTTACAGTGTTCTCAGAAATTTCCTCTACAATTTTATTCGTGCATTTATTTATTTTCTCAAATGTTTTCTACTTTAAGTGCTTTCAGAGATGTCTTCCAATAATATTAGATATTCACCTTTGTCAATATAGCCTCTCTTCTTTTACAAGAAAATCTATACAAAAGATTTTTGTCCCAAATGTGAAACATAAGCAAAATTGTATTAATCAATGTTTCCATCAGTGTGGAGTGGAAGCTGTTTGTCATTATAATTCATGAGGGGACATATTGTTCGCCACTATTGAATGTCAGTCAATATTTACCATAAGAAGTCAATGAGTTTTAACACTGTAAAACCAGTGATGGTTGTGTCTGAGACTTAAGAACTGCATAGAATGAAGGACAAAACTAATATCATGCAGTTCAGTTTGATTTGTTTTTCACTTACCTGTGTAAAACAAAAAAAAAGAGAACATTTTATTATTTGGTCAAAGGGGGATTGCATAACATCCCATATAGGTGTCAGATGCTGTGTGTAAAAATACAGGCTTGGCCATCTGGAATCTGTTTGTTAAATTGTCTTGTTAAGCTTAGGACAAGGCTGTAATTCCCTTGGCAGACCTGTGCAGCAAAAAGCCTGAAGGAACTTGGTGTCTCCCTACCAGACTGGCCCTAGTGCAGGAGCACAATGAGCTCTGCAAAAAGCTGCTCCCTGGGATGCTGCTGGAGGTGGTGATCCTCTTGTTCCCTGCAGTTGCTTTGGTAAGGACGCAATGTCAGATTTACCTCTGCTGAAGCAGGAATAACTGGAAACTAAACTGTGGTTTTGGTTACAATATCTCTGCACTTTGTTACAAACTGAAAATTGGGCCCTAACAATTTAAAGAGTCAAATACTGATGTTGAAGTTAAAATCCAACCTAGATGAAAGTCAGGTACACTTCTGCAGATGTTACATTGTTCAGTCTGTCTTGACTGCAGAGTGAACAAGACAGAAATCTATTGATTTAGGGAATGAAGGCTAAATTAAGGCTATTTTCACAGCCAAAGCACGTGAGAATTTATTTTTATGTGAAAGCTCCCATTCTGAAAAAAACAAGCAAAATCTGTAGAAGTTTATGGAATTCATCACTGCTGCCTTCAGTGAATATTGACTCGGCATTCAATGTTTTAAAATATAGGAGTTTTATATGCTAATTCAATGGGTTCTGTGAAGGATGATTGAGAGTAATAAATTTACAAATGTGATGTAATTTATGGAATGAACTTTTGAAATTGTCTCCAAATCCACTGAGGGAGGAAGAAAAAGGAACCAGTAATCACCTTTTTCACCAGGGTTGAAAAACAGTTAATGTGTCTTAAAACCCTCTTTAAGTAATAAAAGAAAGAGCAATACAGAAATTTTCTGTACTGCATTTCCATTGGTTCCTAATTCATAGTCTAAGAGGCAAAAGATTTTACTTCTTAACTAACCGGTAGACTTAACTTTACTGTTTTAACTTTATCTCTTAACTAAGATAAAATATTCAGACCTCTCAGCTGTGGAGGACCTGAAGAAGTTTACAAGTCACATGTTAAAGAGAAATTCTGGTGTATATGGCCTATCATGTTCTAAGAAACTCACTTCCAAAGCCCATCAGTCAGAAGCACAAGTCATTATAAACCCTTATAAACAGTTGTGGTCCTATTACTGCTCTCTTGAAGGGTTAACTTTTTCTCCTTTAGACATAGTTCATCAGAGTAATGTTTTCTTACAGTTGCATTTGCTGAACCAGAAGGAATTAAAAATATGGAATTCAAAAGTAGCAATCCAGAAAATTGAAAACATTTCATTTGGGTTTATTAAAAGGTTCTGCTTAGGTATATTTAAAATAAATTTGCTTTGGTAAGGCTGAAATATTTTGTTTTTATTTTATTGACAAAATGATTGCATACATTAATATAGAAGTCAAAATTATCTATTTCTTTGACCTTATGAAATGGATTATTTATATAGTTCTTAGATAAAAGTGTCAATGAAATAGGTAGTCTTGTAGAACAAATTGGTTTTGCTGAAATGGCATTTTCTGTTGGAAAATATTACAGCAGAAAAAAGTCAGTCATCTCTTTTTTCTGGCACATGCTATTTGTAAAATTGTCTCGTGTGAATTCAGTGCACTGGTGTCTCAGTGGCAGTTCTGTGCATTCCTAGTGGCTGACTGCACACCTGAACTGGCTAAACTTTATAATGCAATATAGATATGATAAAAGCTCTGTCTATACAACCCCCCCACATTTTCCTTATTACATCATGGGTTTTTTTCAAAGTCTTGCACTGGCTGCTGCACTAAACATCTTAATTTCAGAGACTATACTTTGTATATTATAACTGTTAATATTAGTGAAGTTTTAGTTTAGTGAAGTGTAAAAGTGTACCTCAGTACTCTTCAAGTAGTGACCACTAAGGCTTTTACTTCATATATTATTAGGCTTTAGATATTTTTTATTCACTTCACCTGGAACTAGGTGGCTTTTATATTGTTACTTTGAATAACGGTGTACCTTTTGTTAACTGCTAAAAATGTAATTTTAAATTAGATTACTGCTATTAAAGTGTTATTTGCAGGCTAATTAAGAAAGGTTATAGTTAAAAGAACTCATGATTTTTGTACTGCACAGTCAATGACATTTAAGAATAGTAATAAAATGCTATTTCTACGCAATATTTAGACTAAATACTATAGAATGTAAATTTTCTAAAAGTTGTGGAGTGAAACCATGAAATCATAGAATATCTTGAGTTGGAAGGGACCCACAAGTCTCATTGAGTCCAACACCCAGTGCTTTCTCTCTGTCATGCTTTTTATGAAACAAATACAGATTTTGGATTTCAGCTTTAATTTATATTTTGATTTGAGATCCAGTAACTGTTAAACTCTCCGTATCCTATTTAATCTTTTCAGTATATATGTAAAATAAATATTATATTTACATATAATAGCATATTAGTATATATGTAAATGAAAATTATTCTTCTCTGACCAAAGAATTCCTAGTAGCCAAGGAGAAAGAATTATTGTGTTGAAAAATCTCTATAACCTTGGTTAGAAATGTGATAATAATGCTTTCCAAATAATTTATTCAAAGAATTAATTAATTTTATTTAAGAAAGAAATTATCATGTTGTATTATGTATTTATTCCAAGTTCATCTACAGTGCTGTAGGTCATCAAACCCAGTTTCACCTATCTACTAATCAGCTGCAATGACAGGATTGACTCATCCTGTGTGCTCATCCAGCAATTTGCTCTATACAAGCATTCTTGAGGAATGAGGAATCACTTAGTGGGAAGATGTCAGTGTGGTTTCAGGGCCTTCCAGACTCCCATCTCAATGTCAGCACCAGCAAAGGAGAACTAGGAGATGAATACTTTTGGAGCCTCAGATCACTCAAAACCCCTCAAACTTTTTGAATCCTGGTGACAGGATTCACCTTGGTAAATTATCACCCTAGTGATTAAAAATTATAAAACTGTATATCCCTAATTCAGATCTGTGCTCTAACAGCTTCTGTATTTCTTGTTGTATATCCAGGAACTGATACCTTGAAAATGCCAGAAATGCCAGGACTGGCTTCATCCTACCCTTGTGTCAAGAGCTGGGTTTGCAGAGCAAGGTTCTGGTAGCAGTGAAGGGAATACAGGGGACCTACTGTCAAACATCAGCAAGAGTCAGCTGCTCTGCAAGAGAATGGGAATGGGAATGGGAATGGGAATGGGAATGGGAATGGGAATGGGAATGGGAATGGGAATGGGAATGGGAATGGGAAGCCAAGGGTGAGAGCAAGGCAAATGGGACAGTGGCAACCAGAGTCTGCTCCCACAGTACCCATGTAAGTAAATTGGGCAATGTTAATGATGGCCAGCCACCCTCTATTGTTGATGTACTCAGTTTGTGTGGCCAGGTTTTGGTAGTGAGGGGAGTTACAGGCATGGCTTCTGTGAGAAGCTGCCAGAAGCTTTCTCTGTGTCTGACAGAGCCAATCCCTGCAAACTCCAAGGTGATGTGCTGCTGGTCTAGACTGGGCCAATCAGAAATGGCGGTAATGCCTCTGTGCTAACGTATTTAAAAATAAGAAAAAAATTATTGTGCAGATGTAACTGTGGCCAGAGGAGAGGGGAGTGAGAATATATGAGAGGAACAACACTGCAGACATCAGGTCAGTGGAGAAGGAAGGGTAGGAGGTGCTCCAGGTGCTGGAGCAGAGATCCCTCTGCAGCCTGTGGTGAAGCCCATGATGAAGCACCTGCGCGCCTGCAGCCCATGGAGGTCAACAGGAATGCAGAGATCCACCTGCAGCCCATGGAGGAGCCCCATGCCAGAGCAGGTGGGTGACTGAGAGGAGAATGTGACCTTGTGGGAGGCCCATGCTGGGGCAGGGTCCTGGCAGGGATCCATAGACCTATGGGGAGAGGACCCCACACGAGAGCAGGTTACTTGGTAGAACTTTTGATGCCACGGGGGACCCACTTTGGAGCAGACTGTGTCTGAAGACCCTCATGGAAAAGCCATGCTGCAGTTTTTGGGGAGGACTGTTGCCCATGGGATGGACTCATGCTGGAGAAATTCCACGGAGAAGTCTCCATGGGAGAGACCCCACATTGGATCAGGGGAAGGACTCCTCTCCCTGAACATCAGCAGAAACAACTTGTGATGAATCAACTGTAACCTCCATACCTCGTATCCCTGCATTGCTGGGGAGAGGAGGTAGACCTGAGAAAGAGGGAGGGTGTTTTTAAAGCCTTATTTTGCTTCTCATTATCCAGCTCTGATTTTGTTGGTAATAAATTCAATATCTCTAATTTAAATCTGATTCGCCCGTGATGGTATTTGGTGAGTGATCTCTCCCTGCCCTTGTCTCAACTCATGAATACAACTTCATTATATTTTCTCTCCCCTGTCCAGCTGAGGAGGGGAGAGATAGAGAAGCTTTGGTGGGTGTCTGGCAACCAGCCAGGGTCAGCCCACACAGCTGAACAAATCTGCAGTGACATGACAGGTCCAAGGCTAAAGTATATCAAGTTGGTAAGTCAGAGCAGGTTTGTCAAGGTCTCCATCCCAGCAGGTTGATCCCAGGTTACCCAGACGGGTACTGAGAAAATGCCACCAATCTTGGCTTTTTCTCCCTTAGGCAGCCCTCCAGCTCTCTCTCAACAGCATTGTATACTCAAGTAACCCATAAAACCTCACGTCCCACATTTCCAGAAAAAAATACTAATTTTGTCAAATAGAGCACAAAGGACCCAGGGGAGATTCAAGACAGAGTGCTTTTCAGGACACACATGGGCAATTTGCCTTACACAAGACCAACTTTAACAAGCAGGGATGGCAATCAGTTCTTGCTACTTGATTTCAGGGTCATGGATTGGTCATCTTCTATTTAGCAGAATTGACTAAGTTTAATTCTTTGGTGGTGTGGCACTTGAGTTGTCATGAAACAAGGAAAAGCTTAGATGTGTTCTGCCTGTACTCCTTCAAATGGTTCTCATAATTGATGCTGTTTTGCTGAAATATTTTAAAGTAAAATATCTGATTAATCAGAAAATTCAGACCAGTTGAAATTTTTTATGCAGAACTTCACTGAAATCTGAAATTAGTCATTTAACTATCATTACATCAGCACAATATAGCTTCTCAAAGCATGCATTTCTAAAATTGATCTGACCCTGTAGCACACTGCTTTTAATTCCATCTCCTGACAAGAGCACAACGAAGGTATTCTCCATGTTGCAAGTCCAAATATTTTATTGGTAATGGTTTGACAGCATAATTCTATTCTTTTTGTCACCTTACATCAGACAAAACTGTGGATCATAAAGTAAAAACAGGTGAATTACTTGATGTGTATTACAAAGGCACTAGCCATTTCAATTACATTATTGCTACATGTCTGGAATGGAACAATCTTTTTAGTGCTATATACCCTTAAAACAAAGGGAAAATTTAGTTGTCCAGGCCAGAGAAATCTATTACATTCCAGAACAGATTGTCTTGAAGTGGATGGAATAAGGTGTTCTTTTTCCTTTTTTCTTAATTCTTCAAGGAGCTAATGATATTATAGGTGTGTAAAATTGCAGTTCCTTCTTATTTCTGACTACAGGAACACAAAGTGTCTTTGATTCTCATTTTGCAGTCTGTAAGAATATGGTTGAATGTAATTTGAGTTGCAATCATTAAGTGTTTTGTGTTCCCCAAACAAACTAAAAAAAAAAAAACAATTGAAGATATGTTCTTTTTTGAATGTCTGATAACTTTTGATAAAAAAAAAAATGTCACCTGAGAAAGGCATCCTCTTCAGGTACACATATTTATTTATTTTAGAAACATATGACAGTTATATAAATTAGGCTGAAATTCTTTTCTTAGGCTTCTGTCTCCAGTGCTGGCAAATACTAAAAACTGGAAAAATAGTGGGTGATAGCAATGAGTGATAAAAGATACAGTCAATAAGATAATAATATTTTACGGGAATATTCTCCCAGATTTTCACAATTTATAACAGGGATGAGAGTGAGTGCTTGAAGTGAAGGGTGTTGTTTTTGTGCTTAATAGTCCTGATATACTTTCTGCTGTGATGTTGTCCAGTCATAAAGGTTTGCTTCTGCAGCATCCTGTAGTAAAAAAATAACTTAGCTATTAATTGTATGAAGAAATAATCTTAGGGGTTTTTTTTTTAACCTGAAATAAAATCGCTTAATTTGATATTTAAGATTTTTTTATTGGAAAAGACAGAGAGCAATTTATCCCTGTTGATCTATGTTTTCTCCATGCTAGTCACCAGCCTATACTTTAAGTGCTTATTATTTGTTTACTTCTATTCTCATTGAGCTACCAGGAAAGGATTTGATGGAATTAGAGCTAGGTCAAATTCAGAAACTTCTGAAATCTCAGTTTTATTGCTTGTTCTTTTATCTACCCACTTTTAAAAGAGGTATAGCTTCAAACTTCTTTTTCATTCTGACATCTTGCACATCTTCACCTCTATTGTTTCTTCTTTAATGTTGCAAATTATGTTATGCTGCATGCTGTAAAGATAAACTTGTAAACAAGTTTGGTGATAGAGCCAGGACCCTCTTCTTTCATTTCCCGGGAGAAAGTTGTACTGAAAACACAATAACCATGACAATCAAAGCTCTGCAGTCATTCCTTCTTGTAAAGAACTCCTTTTGTTTCTTAGGTAACTTGCTAGATATATGAAAGAAACACAAAATTTATTTTTGTATCTGCAGTGGCCAATGATTTTCAAGATGACAGACATTGTTCATTTCTGTTCAGTAGTGACTAACTGTGACTCTGCAAAGGCAATGGTAGAATAAATTCTTGCTTATTTTTTCATAATTTTTATTTTACAGATGGCAGGACAGTCTCTTTTTTGGTATATCAGACTTTGTCAGAAAAATAAGTTATTTATTCAAAACAAAACCAAGAACAAAAAGATTAATGAAATCCCTTCTATAATGACCACTGAAGCAATTAATTTTCCCCTTAGATCATTCAATTTACTGCATAGTAAATTGGTTTGCCTCCAGTTAAAAGTTTTTCCAATCACAGAAATTTCAATCTAACACTTCACTGTTAGTTTAATCATTTATCAGTTAAATATTATGAGCTACCTCCCTCTTTAATGAATATCAAATACTACTTTGTCATTGACTGATACTGCTTAAGATTAGCATGTTTTTTCCTTTTGCAACTCCTCTAGAGTAACACTTTTCATGTTATCACTATTAACTTTAAAGTCTTCAATAACCAGTTGTCTTTTTAAATAAACTTGATTCAACAGTGACTCTGCTACTAACTTTTTAATCCAACTAAAAAAAAAAAGTATTTTTCTTTCCTGAGAATATATAAAATAAAGAATTATAACTTTTCTTTTAACATGTATCCACAATATATGTGAGATGTATCCACAATATATGTGAGGGACATAAAATCAGTCCAACAATATGGTTAAGGATGCTGTAAGGATGGACTATTCCTTGGTGCTTGTTGAAACATTTTGTTTTTGTATTTCCCTTGTTGGTTGACAAGTGAGTTAAGCATACATACAGGTATGGTAAGTGTATGTACCACCATACTAACTAGTTATGTGGGCAGAGCAGACAAGACTAATGCATTTAACTGTTAAGGTGGGAAAAGGGAAAAAGATTTCGTATTGGATAGGTTTTAGTACACTAAAAGGGAGTCCTTGAAGTGCAGATAGCAGACAGCTGTCAGGGTGAACCATTTACAAATGCTGACTTGTGTTTCAGCAGTGATGAGCAGCTCCTGCTCTCACTATTGCATCGTAATTAGCACTCCCAGAAATAGTTCACCAGAGATTTGAAGACTGCCATGCTCTATATGTCTTGCCCTGGCCTAGTTTAGTTTAGATTTTCCAGCCAGTGATGGGGGAATGGTTAATGCAGAAAATTCTGCTCATTAGCAATGTTAGAAATGTTAAGGGACTTTTCAAGTACCCACTGTGTCTATGAAGTAATTCATTCAGGAGACAGTTTTAAAAAATGAACAATTAATTATGTTAAAAGCAAAAGATGACTGAAGTGAAAAAATTGTTCTCCTATAAATCCTTTCATTGGCTCTTGATTTTTTGTTTGTTTTAGGGTGGGAGGCTTGGTTTACGTATAAAGTCCTGGTCTTTCAAAGTGATGAATACGGTGAATATGGTACATCTTTTCTCAAATATGGACTTCTATTGGATTATGTTCAAAAATTTGTGTGACCCAAGTGATCTGTATACTTAGGTTAAAAAAAAAGTGTGATTGCAGCAAAAAATGTCAACTAAAATCAATAAGCTTATGGGATCTGCTAGGGACAGAATTAAAAACTAAGGAAGTCTACACTTGTCCCTTTCTTGGGTATGTGCTTCTTCAGAGGGATGGAAGTTTTCCTGGAGGTCACAGTATTCTTTAAAAGAAAGAAAAAAAAAAACAAAACCACAACAGCAACAACAACAAAAAACAAACTGAAAAAATATCTTCATCTATTCAGTTGGGAAGGTTGCTAACAAATGTAAGAAAATTATCTATTTGCTTCTTTGGATCACATAGAAAGTAGCCCTGAAATGCTCTGCTAATTTCAGTTGATTCATCCTGCATACTGGACATATCCAAAACAGCCACACCTCCAGGGGCTGGTGGCTCCTGTGGGTCAGGGTAGAGCATGGGGACACGGAGGCAGCCCCTGCATCAGCCCCTGGGCAAAGGGATGGGCTGAGGCTGGGCTGGGATTTGTCCTGTGAGTGTGCCTGGCTCAGCAGGACCGTGTCCGGGCAGGGCAGGGCTGTGCGGAGCCCCCGGGTGGTCAGGGACAGTCGGGGCTGCCCTCGGGGACACAACACGAAACCCTGCAACGCAATCACAGGCTGAACCTTGCTGAAAGAAGCAAACATTTAGCATCGCAAATCAGAATCTGTTATAGAGGGAAGCTGAGGTTTGATAGAAGTCCATTTTTGTGTCAGGGCTATGTGCCATAGAAGTACACAAGAACTTTGCAGTCCAGCTCTTCAGAGACAGTTTCTATCTGCTATGTTTTAGGTCTGTTTACAATCACTAATAAACATTCAAATTTTTATATGACAGCTAACACAATCATGCATTTTTGCTAGGTATAAACCTGCAGCTAACTTTTTGTTAGGTGTTTATCACTGTTATTCTCAAAACAAAGAGTTGTGAACTCTTAAGATATATAATCTTTCCCTCCCTCTGCACTTGCATTTGAAGCAGTGATAAGTGTTAATTGGGACGATTTTCTTATCAGTTCTCAGGGAAACATATTTATACTTGTCCTACTTAGGAAGCAGATTAAAAGTGTAATAAGAGAGTGTAGATGGGGGATTTCCTCATGAACCCTGAAGGGCAGACAACCCCAGCTCAGGCACTGCCCTGGGTGAGGCTGTAATGGTCCAGATCATCACTCTCCGGGTAATCTGGGTGGATGAACCAAGTTGGTTGGCATTTTGCATGAGGAGCTCTGTATCATGTTCCTTTGTGTGAAGCATATTTTTCACAGTGTGAAAGCTAAGTACGGTGTGTTAATATAGTATTTTGAAAGTTAGTTTGTATAAATGTTTGTAGCTGTTTGTAGCATTTGTAGAAAAAAAAGACATTGGAGTTTAAGGCTGAGTATCACTGTGCGATTGGAAAGAGGGTACAGACTATGTAAAACCAGTAAATCTCTGTTTTCAGACTCACATTGCAAATTGGTATTAGTCTAGAGCTGCACAACTTACAAAGGTGGAATGTAGCCCTGGTTCGTGCCTGTGATGTTCTGGTTTCTCTGAAACTCTTTCCCAGAGACTGTTCTGTCAACAAGAGACATGTTTTCCTAACTGTAACCTATGTTTACATTCCTTTCCCTAGGAGGGACTTCTTCTTGATGTCTCTCTGACTTAACCAATGTAGGTGAAAAAGTTTATCTTTTTTCCACCCATTGGGTTGTTCTTTGTAGAATAGCATAAAAGGGAAGAAATAACTAAAAATAAAGGAGTCGTCGTCAGCCTTCTGAGTCAGAGTCCGTGTCATTGTGATCTTGAACAGCGTCAGTGGAAGAAAACCCAGAACTATTTACATATAAATAATTTGAAAAAAAATCTCTTCATAAATCCCAGTTCTATAAACATAACTTGAGGAGGGACAGACCAATGAAAGGGTAATTTCTTAATATTGAATAAGGGAATCTCTAAGACTCCCTGATAGTATCCAAGCATAATCTATATTGCAAAGAGGATGATAGTTTAACATACAACAAAAGCACATGTACAGATTGATGACAGCCTTTGCCAATCAATTCTTAAAGATGCAATGCTTCAATCAACACAATTTTAGAAGGGCAGATCCCTTCATTTAGATTTTTGCATGTTTCCTCTCTCCTGCTTCTTCTGCTGTATCAGACAGGAGAACAACCAAGCAAACCTTCAAAGTTTGTCTTTAAAACTCAGCCTTCTTTTCATGAGCTAAGATAAAAAGGGTGGGGTCAGAAGTGATATATCTGCTTTCTATTTGTCTTTTGCAAGGTTCATGGAATTGACTTATCAACCATTAGGAACCAAGATAACAGGTTTACTCAATGGCTGCTATTCAGACAGTGATTGACAAAAGTGATCCATCTCCAAACTGCACCTCTTTACTAGAGGGCTTTTGATACTTATCTGAAAAAAAAAAAAAAAAAAAGAATAATCTCAGTTCAGCTCCCAGTTGATTCTATGAAAAAAAAAAAAAGGTTTAGTATAAGTGAACATTTATCTTTCTCTCTTTTGACCTTTTTATTTGCCACAGCACTAAATGATGGGAAGAGATCAGAATCTACTTCTTTGAAGCTTTTTTCTCCCTTTCTTTTATTCTGCTTGAATATAGTATATGCAAGATGCTATTTCCTAAAAAGACTTCTGGAACAGAGATGTTGAGTGCTAAAAAGCAAAACTAAAAAAAAAGGGGAAAAAATGAATTCAGCTGCATTTTTGTCACATCTCCTGGGTTGGTTTGTGGTTTAATAGAGTTCTGATGGATCTTCCAGGGAGTCCTGACTTAGCCAAGCCCCTACAGCTTCACAGAGCCACTCTTCATGCATATTCAGATTGACCCAGGTGTAGGTAAATGTGATTCCCAATGGGAGAATTATAATGGAATTTCTAACCAAGTCAGATGGCAGTGATTATTTCTGACTTCTCCCAACATCATTGCAGCCTTATGTCTTCCTAGTTAGTGGAATCTTGTGCAGGCGAAACAGATGCTGTACATTCACTATCTGCCTGAATTTGAGTTTTTGACCAAAGGACCTGTCCTACTTATATTTCTGGAAAGTAGGATACGGTGCTATTAAAGTGACAGAGCTGTAGAAGACATTTAATGAAACACTTAAATGATATAAATGTTCTTAATTCTGAAATCTTACCTCACTAAGAAACAGAAGAGTGAAAGAGTCACGTATTAATATCTGCTTTATTGATTTTAATTTTTCCTTCCTCACACTTTCTAACTACTTGCAATTGCAGTAATAAAATAGAGGAAAAGCAAGAATAAGAACTGAGTATCTGTATTGAAAATCAAATTTTTAGATGACATAATATAGACTTCTGCGCAATGTTAAAAAACAGTTGCATATTTTTGTTGTTGGCTTCCCTAAGTTATTTAAATATGAAAGAACTGATCAAAGTAATACCTAAGAAAATAAAAGGTTGTAAATTATAAATAATTTTTGATGTCCTGGTTCTTATGGTACTGTTGTTCACCATTCAAAATATTTTAGCGATAAAGCAAATGGGTTTCTTTGCACTGAGCTTTCTCAGTATGTATTGTTCTCCTATATAATGTGAAGGAGAAACTCTAGCAGTCAGAATAACACTTTTCTACACTGAAAATATAAATAAATATTGCACTGAATATGCACAATATTGCAGCAGATGAGTATGTAGTATGTTTTCTGTCTAGCTACAACTTTCTTGTTCTGGGTTTGCTTTATATTTTCCTCTGGATTACAGATTGTCCATTTCAAATCGCTACTAAAAATACTGCTGAAATAGCATTGGCTATCTAATTATTTATTTATTTATTCTCGTGACATTTGTATCTTCATGATGATTCATGAGAAATAGTGAAGGGAAAGAAGATAATTTCAAGAAATGGAGAGATGGTACTATGATGGAAAGATTGAGTGCTATAGTGGTATCATGCAAATTGTGTGATTTGGACTTGACCTAGAAAATATCTTCCTTGTGGATAATTAGAAAGTTCTCACTGGATGTTGCATATAGGTAAAACCTTATAGAATAAGAGCCTTGTTACCCTTGTAAAATCATGGCTCAGCCTGCTACTTTGGCTAAACAGAAAAGGACTGTGGGAAAGAGACTCAGCTGAACTGGAGGTAGAAGAACAAGTTAAATAAGCATTGCATGTTCACATGGTGGTTTGTGGTGGTTGGCTGAATTATATTTGTTATACTCAAATGGAATGTAACAGGTAATGGGATAACTCCTTAAAAAGGTCTGGTTTTTGCAATAAAGGGACTCTCATTTGCATCTGCCTGAGGACTCTGCATCACTTTGCTTTGTACATCTGGAATATTAATGAGCCAGCATTCTTCATCATCACTTAATCACAAATGAATCCTTCTTCATCAAGATACTAGGGGAGGGTTTTTTTGTGTTTTTTAAGACTTCTGAGTCCCTGGCAAATATTCTTCTTAAATTTTAACTGGTGAAAACTGCAGTTGTTTCAAGTCTCACCAAAACTATAGTCACTGAAATGTACTGGTTTTGCTCTTTTTGATGAAAACCTTTTTACATTTGTGGTTATAAGTTCATTCCTGAATAGAAAGGCCTCTACAAAATCAACAAAATAATTCTTATTTTGTTGAGTTTTTTTGTTCATATAGCAGCCTTTGATGGTGATCAAAAGGTAAACAGATATTGTCACAGGAAACAGGTACAGTTTTTCATTTTTTTTCATCTGAATACATTAAACAAGCTGTAATGACTGCTTCAGCTAAAAGTGCTGGTGCAGCAGGCAGAACATGTCACAGCAATGAGATCTTGAGAAACTGGTATCTGTCTACAATTATAAGGAATTGACAAATAACACAGAAAACCTTAATGTGAAGCCTGCTCTTTTTTAATTCTATACATTTAGGAAGAGCTACAGGCAGTTGTAAAGTATAGACATGCAAAGATATTCTTACTAATGCTGATGAATTTATCTGATGAAAACCCTTTTACCCATTACTTATTAGGTTTTATGAGATAGGTTGATAAAATACACGGAATATAACCTTCCATTAACTGACTTGTAATGAGGTGGGTTTTTTTCTTTTCAATAGGAATCAGATTAAATGTCTATGCTTTGCTATTTCTATTTTTAAAAAATCTATTTATCATCTATTTATTTATATATCTAAGAGAAATCTTTTAGAACTTTGTAAGATGTTCTTACAAATACTATGGATATAGAAATTTGCAAAGATACATGGGTTTGTGTTTTGTATGGTCTTCTCATTCAAATTTGTTTGTAGCACAGCCTTTTGACCTCAGTATTGGATCTTTGCACATAGCGATAATCTGATATGCTTCTGTGCTAAAATAAGTTGTTTATTTGTTCCAGAAAGATTTGAGAGATACTATTCATGCTCTCAACTTTCCTTCAGCTCTCTCATTTCACAATTCTGATTGATAATTTTAATTTGTTATGTTGCTGAAATATTCTTTGGAGGAAAAATCAAACAGTTATTGCCTATACCTTTAATGAGAAACTTCTTGTGTAACATGAAGAATAATTTGGATGAACACTGCAGGTATACACAGAGAAAAAATAATATCTTTTGCAAAGAACTACCATAAAAAGTCTTTGGGGAAGATACAATCTGCCTTGTATAGAAATAAAGCCAATTTTATTTCCCACTCTCCCTTAAATGTAAGCTGCTTAGTGGGGTATCTCAANAAAAAAAAGAAAAAAAAGAAAAGAAAAAAAGAAAAAAAAAAGAAGATAATCTAGAGATTAAGAAGTCATATGTCACATAAATCAAAAGAACAGAAGGGGTTGAGAATGAATTTGTAAAGAAGTAATTTTTAGCATTCACTATAACTGGTCTGCTACAGTACTTAACTGTTATCTGCTTTTTTTTTAGTTATCACTATCTTTCTGGAACATGGTGGATAATTGTACTTAGGAATTTGAAAGTATAATGTGGTATTTGCATAAAGAATTCATTGTTAACTCAATTTCGCCTTTACATTTTTCAGCCTCATCTTTTTGGAAAAAGGCACCTGAACGCAAAGTTAGTTTTTGAAAAGGCATTTCTTATATTGCTACAAATCACAGGACCTTCTGACTTTTGAAAGATAAGATCCTACCCTTTACAAGGTTTCTGTTCTCTGTGTCACCGTGACAGCAACCTCAATTTGATACTGTAGCTGACTACTATTTGATAATGTATCTGACTAGAGAAGCTGGCACAGTATCTTTGAGGATTCCAAACGAAGGCAAAAAATGTTACCTCAAAACATTTTCAGTATTTCTAAAGAGAAGGAGGGAAGAAAACATAAAAAACTTCAGCCTTTAAATAATACAAACTGCTGATATATGCACATCACACATTTAATCAACAATAGAGGCCCTTTTGGTAAGAGCAATTTATCATCACATAGACAGGGATTAAGACATGTGATGGGTCACAGGAGTCTGAAGAGGTAACTGCTCACGTGAAACATTAGGGTTGCTATACCTGAGAGATTTAATAAGGGATTTAGTAGGGCATATCCACTCCTGGATTATACCTCCCTTCCAAACTTTTGCATAAACCAGAACTTACAATTGTGTGCCTGCTAAATGTTCTTGTCTCTACTTTCCAGCAAAGGTAGACAGCTTTCTGGTCTAATGCAGTTTTCTCCTGAGCACTGTTCTGCTTTCTGTTGTGCACTTTTCAATTGAGCCTTTGAAAAATAGTCCCTCCATGGAAATATCAGAACAACAGTGATCAAATATAAATAAAATTTTAATTTCCATGTAAATTGTTGCCTTGCCACATCTCTCTGTTATTACTTTGTCTCAATTGAATAATTTTTTTAAAATGCATCACTAACATCCCTTTTCCAATGATGCTTTGATTATGAATAGATTTTTGGTATGCTTATTCTTACATTTGAAGGTTATCTATTTTTCTCCTTACACTTACTTGTTTTTATCCACCTGTGGTCCATCCTCTTACTTTAGGAATGTAGGGAGATCCTCAGCACAACCGATATAGAATAGCTCTGCTATCTCAGAAAAAGCAGGGAAGTTAGCATAGAAAATGGCAAAATTTCACCTCATTTCAAACCTGGACACATGAATTGGGTTAACACTTAATGGGTTACACAGTGTAAAAACAAAAAATTCAAAATCACTGACAGAAACTTCTATAAGCATTAACGCAACAGCAAGAAATATAACTAAATATACATTTAACCTAAATTTTCCATATTTCAAATAATTTTCTTGACATTCCCTGATTTTTTTGTTTGCATACTCCCCATACTATCTGTTTCATTCCAGTTTATGCCTTTTGCTTTGCTGCATGTTCAAAAGCTTTCAACTTTTTTGCAGGCCACTGCTGCAGTCACCGATGCCTTTTTCTTCACATGATTTTAAAGATGAATAGTGGGATTAATTTTGCCTCATTTGGCTGCCCCAGACTGATATAGATAAATCTTGGTTGGTTCTTCAGATTCTTTTTATCAACAGTTCAAAAAAACCAACTGCTTGCACAGCATTACATTATATTGCTGCACATTACATTAATTTTATTTTAAGAAAGGGGATGTAATTCTATTATCTATTGTTGTCTAATTCCCACCACAAATTATCAAGGAAATCAAGACTTCTTATACCCTTCTGTCTTTAAGATGCCTGAGTGTAATGAATTTCACCTGTAATTTTAATTTTTTCGGTATTTAATTTTCTTTATAATTTTAAAATTTGTCTTGCAGGTAACTTGAAAAGGCGGGGTGAGGTATCAGTGCTGCAAACATTGTTCTTTCTATGGCTAGATGTTCCTAGGAAGGTCCATATAAAGTGAATCAGACTGCAATCCACCCTCCATTTTTTGACACCTTTCTTTTTTTTTTTTCATCGTGACATCACATCCTTTTCTTTTGACTTCAGAATTTGCATTGTCCCAGAAAAGCACAGCTGTCAGTTTTTAAATCAAAATTCAGTCTTTAACATAGCTTTATTTCAATCCTTTAATATGCATAAAAGTTAGAAAAATTCACTTTTCAATGAGAACAATGAGCGACAATGCCCAAGATGGAGTGACTGTGTATATATTGCAGGTATATCTGTATCTACAGCAGTTTGAAGTTTGTGGGGGGTTTTCAGCTGACCACTCTAACTTTCAAAAGGACTTGTCATGTAGATCCTCGGTCATGTGGAATACTTTTGCAAATTCTTCATTCTTTTTCCATGAAGCTTGCTCCCAAACTTTAATTCATCTGGCACAAACCTGTGTGGGGGCTCTGGTCCACTCAACCTACACAGCCAGAAAGCTTAACACACATCAGGAACAGAACATTTTGGAAATTGCCTATTCTCCTTTTCCCAGTAGAGTCAGTCTTTTACACATTTAGCTGCCACATTCAGAAGTCAAATGCCTTTATTATGATTGTTCATTGCCAACAGTGTGCTCTGCACTATACAATGTATAACACTGCAGGTAGGATCTTCTCTAGGGACAAAGAATGTTGTTTTCTAGCTAATGGCAGGCAGCGAGACTGTAGCAATTTTTGAAGGCAAAATAATTTCTTGGGCTTTACTACTACAGCAAGAAAAATATCAAAGTCTCTTAAACCAGACAGTGCAATCCTCACAGCTCCCTATTAGAGCAGAGTCTTAATTTGTTTTGGATGTTCTGATCTTGTGGACACAGCTCTAGACAGTTTCTCAAAATAAGTCAATACTGACATTACACTTTGCCGTTGTTTGCTCGTTTACAGAGGAAGCTATTGTCTTTCTGTATATTTGGAGATGGGAAGTGCTGTCGCAGTGTAGTGACATGTCCTTTATCATTCCATATGTCAGAGTCAGAAACAGCACCTACACCTTTATACAGTACACAGTTTGTATCCAGCAGCTACATCCTTTCAAATGATGGTGCTTTGGAATCAATGCAAAAGGAAGCAAGTTTTAGTGTGGTGGAGTGCCATACTAAAAGTGAAATGTACACATATTTATGCAACTGCACCAGGTCAGTGAACTCAAGAAGTCTACTGAACTGTGCCTAAAAGGCAGCAGTTGTACTGTCAATCATCAGCCCCTGCAGATGACATTTGGAAGCATTTGCAAGAATCTGAGAACCACAGTCTACCTTTCCATTTGGCTCTTCAGTTACTACAGACTGACAGACAAAGCACCTGTAAAACACCTTCTGTTGTTCATTATAGGTAAAATACTGAACTTTCACACACTTCCACTGCATTAATTCTCCGTGTCATGAAGTGGATCTTCTTCATTTGACAGCTCTCTGGAATGAAGGTTGAATTTGGTAAATAGCTACTGTAAATAGCTACTGTAAAGTAGGTCGTAGTAAACACACCTCTCCTGGAAGACAAAAATAAGAAAATATAGAGGTGTTATTTTCCAACACTGTAAAAGAGTAAGAAACTTAGGAACACCTATTATTCCATTAAGTAACGGATGGAAGTATTTTTCAACATTGTTAAGTTATTTTGAAAGGGGTTATGGCTTCATACCAGTGAATTGCTACTTACAAGAGCAATTCTAGTTAGTCTGGAGGGAAGAAATACTCTGGAATTGTCAATACTAACACAGTGAATATGGAGCACACTCTTCCCTGGAACAGCTAGTAATGATGTCAGAGAATAGTCAGTCATGCCTTTACCCTTATCTGTTGCAATATAATCATATTACTTTGAAGAGTCCTATTGCTCGTTTTTTAATCCAATTTTTGAGATGAGTCACTGTCACTGACAGTCTTACTAGGCTAAGTCAGATTTGTGCATTGTTTGTAAAGGCATCCTTTAATTAGAGGTGGATGATTAAAAATTAGTATTAGTATTAGTATTAGGGAAAAAAAACCCAAAACATAACCACCCAAACCAAACAAAAACATGGAGGAGGAAGATTTGGCTGCAAAAACGTTTATTTCACCACTGACAAATTTAGAGTAAGGTTCTCACAGCTACTAATACTGAATGGTGCTAAATCATCTGATTTAGCTTGCAGCTCACAAAGGATATGGAATTACCTTGCTAGAGCATCCCATTATAATCCATTTCCTATTTCTTTCTTTTTCTTCTGAACTGACATCTCTCTAGAGAATGACTACTTTATGGTGGAAACTCTTTAACTAGTAACAATTCCAAGTGAGTTGTCAACAATATTGATTTATATTACAAGAGTATGTGTGTTTTCTCTCTGCATTTCTGCCTATAAATTTATTCATCACATTTGCAAAATTTCAGCTGTGGAAAAGAGCCATTCAGTACTACTGCAATATTTCCATACCACACCTCTACCAAGATATGATTAGTCTCAATAATGCAGTTTTCATTACACTGTCCAGCATCTTAATCCATAAATAACATTTCATATATAATACACTGATACTTGATAAAGTATCTACATTTAAGGCAGGTAAATCTTGTGAAAGTAAGAAACTAAGTTCTAAGGGAATTGATATTTCTTAGCATGAAAGTTGCCATGTAACAGGGCTTGTGACTAGGGAGACAACAGGAATACCTTTTTCTGATGAGGCCCTATGAATATTTTAATAGATTAATTTCCTAATAACTTCCCAAAACTACTGTTGAACTGAGAGCATAAGAGAGCTTTTCTGTGTTACTTTCACTGTCTTTAGTATTTATGAATGTTTGTGCATGTGTTTGAAGTGCTTACATGAAGTTTGATGAATGATTGTTTTTAAGTATTTTTTAGATTAAGTAGCCAGAGAGGGTAGTCTGGTTTTGCATATTTTCCCCAAATTTCTGTATAGTTTCTAAGGCAAAAGATATAATTTCTAATTTACTCAATTAAAAAGAGCCTGCTCCATGCTGTAGAAATATAAGATTTTTTTCTCTCATTCATTACAGATAAACTTTTATTCAATATAATTTTGAACTCCTCTTGTTTCAAGCGTTTACTTTCATTAATGTTGTCAGTATTGTTCTTTTAGTTTTTTTCCTCTTCTAAGAAAGTCTCTGTAATTTTTCTTGAAAGCTCTAGTCACATAGCCAAATTATTTGCATTTTTTTACCGAGAGAATTTCTTTATGGAATTGCTTTAGGAGTTCACACTTTGTGCAATCTTCAGACCTTCTTTTCTTTCCGTATGAAAAGGAGGGAGAAGAAATTCACAGTCAAAATTATTCAGTTGCAGAAACTTACACAATTGTGAATTTTATGGAGAATTTAACCTACATTAGAGCTGATTACTCAGCTGCCACGTATTTACACCAATGTGGGTTCCAGTTTTCCCTCGGACCCAAGCCCCAGTTGCCCATATTCTGATATGTCAGCTGATGTTCAGATTCGACTCTTGAGTGAGCCAGCTGTCTTCCCTGGCAGGAAAATGAGGGATTGCATTCAAATCTTTTCCCTGCAGACTGTATAGTGACCAGAACAATACTGATTAAAGCCCTTCACCATGCCCCTCTCATATTTTCTCATATCTTTCAGGCTGAACTATAATATTCTTGCTACCTTGACCTTATTTTTTGCTGCAGAAGTTCTTACAAGGTGTCCTGCAAGACAGCCCTTTCATTTCTGGGTAAGTTTTCTGTGTGCCTCTTATGTAAAGAGTGTGATTTGTATCACAGTGAAAAAAAGAGTCCTCATTCATATTTTGAATGTGCCCACAGATGAATTCACAACATCTGGTGAGAATTCTGTGGTAGAAAAAGGAGTCAAACTCCTAGGATTTCAAATATGTTATCCAGCAGGGAAGCCACACAGATTTTGTTTGCCTGTTTGTTTGTTTTTGTTGTTGTTGTTGTTTTTAATTTTTTTTTCTTAAATTTGTTTTTAAAATAAACTCAAGTGTGTTTGTTCTCTGTCAGATTCTATTTTATCTGTAAGGAATTGCAAAAAATACACAAGGAATCTACAACTGAGACATCTCACAGGTTGGTCAGCTTTAACTAAGTTTTAGTGCAAGTCCTAGCTGAAGCCTCAGTAAATGGGAATCCCAGAATCAAAAGAATGAAAGGAACACCTTTAGTCACAGCTAGGTCTGAAGTCCCAGTAGAAAAAAATTTCAGGAGTCTAAGGCTTTCAAATTAATTCCTTAAGAGCTCCTTTAGGACCATGCTCATTTCTCCTGTAGTCTACATAAATACACTATTATGTATAATCATTCTGACATTTGTGGAAGAATAGAAAGCTGTATGCATTTTGAATAGAAACAATGTTTTATGGGGAACTGACTGGTTGGTAGGACCTGGCCTTTAGGATGTAAAAAACATTAAGAGACTTTAAGGCATTCATATGTCCTCAGCATAAAGTGTGTCTTCATTATTTGCAGGTTACCATGGAAAGCTGCTTCTAGTGCAAGTGAAGGACACTACTCTGATTTTTAAGGCTGTGCACATGCCAAATAAATTACTTTTTGAGTTTTTAAATTACCTGATTATGATTTGTTGTTGTGTGATTTGGAGCAAATTTCTTAACACCTTTTTTGCCTCAGTTAACCAAGTTGTAAAGACATTACTCTGGCATAGTTTTTCTTTCCTATGAAATTGGCCATTGCATTAAATATTATTGAGTATTGAATCTCTTATTATTACATTAAAGAATATTATTTGATTTGAATAAACATTTTAACACCTATCAAGATCCACAAGATCTTTTTGTATTAAAATAATATCAAGGATGTAGAATTTTGTTGTTCCTGATTCATCTTATGTGTGCTGCAAATACAACATCTGTGATATATGAAGACTGATGAATAGACTTCTACTGCTCTAAGCTCAAGAAATGTGTAAATGATGTCTTATGTTATACTTCTTGTACTTCCAGTCTGTACAAGAACCTTTGTTTTTGGCTAAGAAAAATGGAAGACTAAAGGAATATCCTTCCCTAAATTTTATATCAAGATTTTGAAAAATCTTTTCCTAAATTTTAGAATAAAGCTTCTATACAGCCTTTTTGAATATCTTCTATCCAGAGATGCAAAAGTACAGTTCAGAGGATTCCAAGTATGGGGCTGAAAATCACCATGTCCTGGTTTGTCTTTGTAGCCCTATTAGAACTGCCTAACTCTTCCCAGAGCAGGACTAAGCTTTTTATAGAAAGTTTTGACAGGTCAACATAATTTCTCTAAAATGGAACACAATTCATTATCTATCATTAGAGTAAATAAAAGGTTTTACTCACAAACTCATGTTATTATTTGTCCCCTATAGAGCAGGAAGTTTAAAACCATGATAAATTATCTGTTTTGAAATATTCTTTTTCTTGAATGACATTTCACTTTAATCCATTTATATCTGTAAAAGGGTTGATGCAAGCAATATATTGATGAATGTGAATGCCTCACTGTTACATGGTATGATACAGAACTCTTCATCAGTGAATCTTCCTCTTTCGGAAATCTTTTTCTGATTTGATTCAACACAATTCAAAATAGTATTTTTATTTTTTTAAAATAATGCTGACACTCTCTTGGGGTAAATAAAAAAAAAATAATCCAAAAAGCATCTATAAACCACACTTTATGTGTCACATAGCCAAAAGAGCAGTGTAAGGAAATAATATTAACAAAGTTAGAGCTTTTTATGTACCATAAAATGATCCTCTATTAAACAGTTTCTTGGATCAGGATTGTTTTTGTTTGTTTTTCGTTTGTTTGGTTGAGATTTTTTTGTTTTACAAGTACAAATACAGATTGCAAATAATACATCTCCTGTTGTCCTTGAAAGCAACATACATTAAGTGGAACAATGTCATTAAAAATATTCTGTCAGTAATTTGTGTACCCGAGGAGATATTTAGAATAAAGCTTCTACACAGCCTTTTTGAGTATATTCTATTAGAATTAGCCTTGTACTGTAAGTTGTTCACTCTTTCTCTTACTGAAGTACTTGCACCAAGTACCTCAGTAGGTAAAGATTTTCTCCTCTACCTTTTTTCTTCTCAATGTCTTTGCTTTTAACATTTTTCCAAGTGACTGTAAAAGCATACCCCAGGCAATGTATCAACAAGCAACTAGCTGATAGAAAAATTATCCTTAAAATAAATTCTCATAAAAACATAGTGTATTGACTGTAATACTTCCAGTAAATGACTAAGATTTATGAGAAATAAAGTGTTTTTAGAAAACCCAGTGTTATAAAGAAATACACTTTGTAGATGAATTTTGTTTTACAGATACTGTTTTACTTTATGTCAAAATAGTAGCAATATAAAGTATTCATAATTACCTATTTTTATAAAGTACTAATAATGTTATGAGAAAATGAAAAAGAATAGTTTCTTGCTTCAATCTCAGTTGAAAGATTTCAGGGAAGGAGGGAAACCAAACTGAAAAACAAGACTAACATAATTTTCATTTAAAGTACCTAATTAACTTGGTTCAACGTGAAGCTGACCTTATTTCGAGAAGTTGGGACTAAATAACTTCCCAAGATAATTCCAACCTGAATTATGCTACAATCCTACAATTCAGATATGATTTTCCACAGACTAGAAACACAGTTAAGACCAATCCTTTTATCTGCTGGACCACTTCTGAATTACAATTAAATTTCTAGAAACATCCTGTAAGGCTGTCATCAGAGATATTATTTAGGATTAACGGTGTATAAAATTACAATGCTGATTTCACACCTCTTTCCAGCCACTTTACGAGGTCCAATTAAAATCTTCATGAATATCTGTGCTTTATGATTTGGGGAGCCCTGAGACCAGAAACTCACTGTAAGCCTAATGGGGAGAAGGGTTTATTCCTTTCTACTTGGTACTGATTAAGTTGATTTTGGAATGCAATCTCCTGTTTTGGATGTCCTGTGGACTCCTGAGTACTTTGCACTGAGAAATGTAAATAGGTCAAAATAGTCACCTCTGGTAAATGCTCCTCTCACACTGCATAGGTTTATGATTGTAGCTATACATGTAAATAAAGAGGGATAATAGGGTTTCTGACACACAAAGCCCAATTAGTCCAAGCACTGCCTATGGCCAACTATCTCCTGAGAGGCTTCTAGATCATCCAGGTCAAAAATGTCCTGGAAATTGTGCCAAAATATCAACAGTATAGGTGCCCATCCACTAAAGGCTTAGGCATTATTATCTTTAAACTAAAAGCAAACATACATCATGAAGAGTATTAAAACATTTTCTTTATAAATTTCTAAAAACACTTCAAGGGAAAAATCTGGAGAGATAAAGATTAACCATTATAAAAACAATAGGTGCTTAAAACCAAGTCTGTATGAGAGCTGTGAGAAAGTACTAATGTCAAAATGGGAAATTTTATTTATTGGATAAAAATGAGATAGTGAGTCAGAAGGTATGTGTGTAACAATTGGTAAAATGTGATTAAAGTCTAAAAATACAACGTAGCTGCAAGGAAGGAAAAAGAATACCATTCATACAATAATGCAGGAAACAGGAGGTGGAACAGCTGGGTGAGATGAAATTTTTGAATATCTGCGATCAGTTACCTCCATTCTTAGTCATAATATTTGGGTAGGGACACATGTCTCCAAAGCTCTGCAGAGTCCATGTGTGAAAAGCTTTCAACTGAAATTCTGTTACCTTTGTCAGAGAATGTGGCAGCTTCAGTTTCATAAATAAGAATAGGTGTGTTTATTTTGTGAGACCAAGGTCAAATGTTAGGGACTCCAAGGCAACTGATAATCACTAGAATTACATGTGTTAAAACTCCCTCTGTTTATTTCAACTCAGTAGACTTCAACTATTGTCTACTTCTCAGACAAAAGAAGGATCTCCCTGGCAGTTTTTAGGGGAAAAAAATAGAAGTAAGGATTTGGAGGTTTCTCCACCAGTCTGAGAACTGGATTAAAGGATGGGTCATGGATTCTTCACATCCTTGAAGCAAATGGGGGTGATTTGAAAAGAAAGATGTGAGATCTGCATCAGGGCTGTTCAAGAAAACAAAAACCCAACAACAAAGAAACCAACATAAAGCCAAACAACAAAACAACACTAGCCTCTGGAAAACATTTAGTATAGTACTTTACTGTCCTTTCATTCCAATCACTGAACATATTTGTGTGAATTCCATGATGTTCTTAGAGTTTCCATACTTTCAGTCTACTTCTGTTGTTACTTTACCTTCATTTCCAATTTTAAAACTCAGCTTGTGTCATCTCAGTACAAAAAGCTTCCTTTTTTTTTTTTTTTTACATCAGTCAACTCACTCCTTTTTTTTCCCAGTTTTCTTATGTTTTCTTGACAAAGATATTTAAGTTGATTGTTGCTAGAAAAAAGTCAGGAAAGCTCATTTGACAGAATAACATTACTTGGCAGTGAAGACACTAGGTATATGTTAAAGGTTTGACGTTACTTGATTTAAAGATTTCTTTACCTAACTGAATAAAACTACTGAAGTACTGAGATTCAGATCAGATCTTCACTGATCTTACATCTAAGTAAGTAGTTTAAATTATGTTGAACATCTGAGTATAAATAAAATAATTGATAAGTATTCTATCACAAAAAATCAAGCATATTTCAATAATTGGATTTAACCCCTAAACAGCTATAAAGAAAAAGATATAATTTCAGTTACTTCATATGAGAAAACTTGCTTTTGTAATTTTAACTACTATCATCAAAGAATTAAAGATGTTTTACCTGGAAAACTAACATGCATATTTTTAAAACTATTTTTTAACTTTAATAATTCTTTAGCTAGTTGTATATTATATAAAAGTACTATAAAAAACAAAAATATTTGAATTGAGCGGTGGAATTCTAAAATATTGTTTGAGTTCAGTTCTATCTTTTTCACTGAAAATATTGACAGGTACATTGTTAATTTTCTCCTGTCTTATTCCCAACATGTATAAAATACATCCAATTAATGAATGCTAATCTAAAATTAAATCTTAAAGTCAGGTAATAACAGAAGAGTGAAAACACAGATTCAATAACAGTGATATTTTCTTTAAGCTTAGCATGTACCCAAAATAAATTTTGAGAGTTGCACAGAAAAAGCAAACTGAACCATTTCCAAAGTCAAATGCAGAAGAAAATGGAAGAACTAGAAGTGGGAAGAAGTACTCTGGAAAAAAAATTCAAAATAAAAGTATATAAGTTCCAACCCATTAGATTTTTCTTCATACATTTTTTTTTTTAAATTCTATCATTTATTGACACTTGACATTAGGGGCATGATTTTAGGTGAAGATAAGAGTAAAAAATGGCAGGGCTGAGTGATAGAATATTGCAGCAATTGTTCTTCCTTTTAAATACTCTATTTTTGTGATTTTGGAACTCCTAATTTTTAAACTCATAATTTGCCTGATTGCTTATACATGCAACAGTAGAATAGCTGCAGACTAATACTACTCCATACAGAAGTAGAGAGAAATTTTTAAAAATTATCTCTTTTCTACTTCCTCTCCAGCTGAAAGATAACACCAAGAAATTTGAAATAAAATTGCTGAACTGCCATTTTAAAGTAGTAATTAAATAGCACATAACATGTCCTTGAAAATATGACCAAAAGAAATATTTTTTTTTTCAAACTATCTTGTCTTTGAATAACCTCCATGTAATATATCATTATTTGCTACTGGTCACAAGGCTTGCACTTCTAGACTTGCTACAGCAGTAATGTCAAGAGTCAGAGCCTAGCACCTCAGCTGTGTCAATCAGACACCCCAATGGGCTTTGATGACTTAAGTCAGTCCTAGTGAATATACCCCTCTTTAATATCTTTGTTGGCTTTCAGTGTAGTTTAAAATTGAGCTAATTCACAGAGATATTCTGGAGAAGTTCAAGCATCACCAACTTAAAAACATCAGCTGCCAGCTGTTCACTGAATGTGTGAATATCATCTTTTTCTTGGAGCTCATCACAGTGGTCCTGTGATGAAATGTGAAGCTGAAGTGTGTTCTGTATATAAATAGGACCTAGGGTGGGATGTGAGGCATGGGATATCAAGCCATATTGGATAAGATGTTTTCATAAAATAAGAGGAGAAAGAGTTTTCAACGTAAAGTTGTTAAAGTTGAGCATGAAAAGTTAAAAAGCCTCATTCTGACTTTCAATATAACAGCCTCCCCGGAAAAAAAACCCTCTTGCAAATAAGGTAAAATCTGAAAGTAATTTTTTTTTTATTATTTTTTTTTTCCCTCTCAGCTACACAGTATTCCAATACTGTGTAAATACTGGGTAAATGGTAACAAGATTTAGTTAAAAATACTTATTTCCACATGCATTTTTTTCCTTGAGGTAACTTTCTTAGATAAATCAATTCACATTGGCTTTTTAAATGCTCACATTAAGAATATCTTAGGTGCCAAATTATATTTATAAGGTTTCCTATTGACTCAGGCTGTGAATGGGAGCTGCATGTGTAAGAGCAATGCAATTCATCACCCATTAAAGGTCTGGTGACCAATACCTTCATTTTATTACAGTTAACTAGCTCAAAGGCTCACCAAATCTGCAAAGACCATCTGGCTATTTTCCAAAAGTCTGTTTTATATAGAGGAGTGCAACAAAATAAGCACAAGCAGGACTATCATTCTTGGAGGAGGAGCACATTACACCCTTTTGAAAATTCAGTGTATTGCAACAATGAAAACAATGGGTAGCTTGTAGTGTAATAGTCTTTCCTGAGATTCTTAACAGTTAGTTTAATAGTAATTTTTTTAACTCATAAATATTTGTTACAGTGCTCAAATTTAAATGTACATTGAAAGGTTAAGACTTTAAGGAATTTTACAGAGGATGTATACAATTTATGTATATAATTTTTAGGCATTTAGATTCTGTCAGAACAAAGACATTTTTTATGTGTTGAATTGAAAAATATGTTTCTGAAATATCACCAGAAAAAAAGAGAATTTCTTACTTCAGTCAACTTTTCAAGAACTGAGAAAATTCAGAAAAGGAAGGATATCAGAAGAGCCACACAGGAGAAATTTGGCACTGTCTCCATCTTTGCTAGACTCTGATTTCCTTGGACCTCTCATTTTTAAGTGAGATGCTCAATTACTCAGGTGAGCAATACATATGTCTTATCTGTAGTCCCCTAGCAGGTATGTATATCTGCTAGTTATTATTATGGCAATAAATATTACCATAATAATGAAAGGCTACCATGAAAACAAGATCTTAATGAAGTTGTTGATTTCAAGGGAGTGTAGAGAATATTCAGTGAGGCATCAAAAAGGCAGGAATCCGTCTCTGGGGTTGCCTTTTGGAGCATAGCATTTCAGATCCTGTCCTATACAAAGTGACAGCTGCTTGCCGCCAAGTTAAAAAGGCTGCAGTTCTATGGTTCCTGCTTCTCAACACTTCTCCTTGTCAAGAAAACTTTTTGTTGTGAGTTAGAGTCTACAGAATAAGAAAAAAAGCCATTTTGTGATTATAATAAAAGACTTCCAGTCTGACCTCTGGCTGATTATTTGACCTGTCATCAGTGCTTTTCTAGGTGTCAGGTCAGAGTGGCTGATGACATAGGGCTTGGAAACTTATTTTCATGTCATTGCTCTTGTTCTTAAAACCAAGATGAGTTCAGTTTTGGTAAATCGTTTCACTTAGAGCCTTCAAGTCTGCAAAGCACTTATGCAAATGTTTAATTTTATACATGTGAATAGTACTATTAACTGGTGGGACTACTCACATACCTAAAGCTAAGGACATGCTTAAGTGCTTCACTAATAACAGTGAAGGAGGGGGAAAGAACACCCATGACCTCCATTTATGTTATTGCTTCATTAATTTTTTTATTTACAGTCTCTTTTATGGCATTCATCATCACAATATTGCAGCATGTCAAGAATATTAATGTTGCCATTCATTTGCCTTTGCTTGACAACCGTTATGCTTCACAAAAAAAGAGGAAAAGATCCTGTGGAACACTGGAAGGCTTATGTAGATAATCATGACAATTTCTAAATTTAATTAGAAAAAAGCAATTAAAATTCACACAAATCCATCAGACCATTAAAATGATAACAACTTCAACTTCATTGTGCTCTAAGTTTTTCAACAATCCTAATTTTCCTTTTTAAAAAAAAAAACAACAAACCCCAAAACACTCCCATATGATGGAAATTCTTTCTGGAAGCATCTCTAGTTTATCAAAGTGAATCAAAGGAAGCTGTCATGTTTTTGAAATGTTTGCTTAAAATCTACTAATTATTGTGTAATTTCTTCCTTTGCTATTCCACAGATGGTATGTTATAGATCACACCCTGGGGACCCTCTAGTGTTAAGTGTATGACCCATGCATCTAATTCAAGAAACTCATGTTATTTAAAATGTTAGCAAGATAATATAGTACTTCTTCATACAAAATAAAACCCATGCCACAACAGAATGCATTTTGAAATCTGATCTTTTGTGCTCTCTGTTTTTCTTCCATTTGCTTCTTTAGCTAACACTGGAAATGCATAATGGCTGACAGTTCTACTGGTTGATGAATGTGAGAACTAGAGGGTTGAATAAAAAGTAATGCCTAGTTTCTCAGGTGGAACTGCTGATTCTCTTGGGTGCTCTCCCTGAGTCTGTCCTCAATTCATTACTGACAGAAAAGATTACTTAAATCTGCTTTTTTAAAATGTTATGAACTATAATAAACAAAAATGAAGTATGACATAATTAATCACTTAGGCAGGATGATTACAATTAAAACAACAAACATTGAAAACTAAGTTTTACCACTATCAATTTAATATTGTATAGGAGAAATGTTTATGATAAACTTGGATTTATGATCTATATTCCCTTGCAAGGATGAGGCTTAAGCCCTTGTCATTTTCTGCTGAAGGCAACACCCAGTCAGCTAGGTGCCTTCAAAAATTGGATCTTATATTTGGGTTTGTTGACCACCTGGTGTTGACAGACCTGTGTTGCCTCTGCAGACTGGTCAGTGTTGTACCAACACCTTGCTGGAGCTTCAGGAATGTAGAGGAGCAGTTGGTAGTTAGCTTTGGCAATTTTCACTCCCTCACACCCTGTCAATGATTTCCGAGCTGGAGCTGACTTACGGGCAGCCAGGCTGGACAGCACAGGCAGAACCAGCATCATATGCTGTCCTGGTTCTGGCCAGGACAGGGTTAGTTTCTGCAGCAGCACGGAGAGGGCGTGGCTAGGACCCGAAGGTTATTCTATACCACCTCATATCATTGCCAGGACGGGAGGAAGGGAGTCTGTTCCAGGGAAAAGGGATTCCTTCTGTTTGAGTAAGCGTGGCAGAGCTAACGGTGGGATAATGCCAGTTCCAAGCTAGAGGGAGAGGTCGGGGTGACATGGCCTCAATCAGGTCAGGCTCTGTGGTGAGTCAATCCCTTGCCTCTCTCTTGTACACTTTCTATTAACATTGTTGCTGCTACTCCTCCTTTACTTGTCCCGCTGCTGTTTCCAATGAATTGTTCCTATCTCAACCTGTGATCTTCAGCTTTTGTGACTCCAATTCTCTTGTCCAGCCTTCTTCAGGGGGAGTGAGCAAATGACTTATGGCTTGGAGAGTCTCAGTGGGAGCACTAAATTGAGGTGTTGTCCCATTCCTAACCCATGACATACGCCTGCATGTGTCTGTGAGTACTCAAAGCTCAAGTTTCCCGGCTCTTCCATTGAGCTAAATTTGAGTTTGAGATTCCACTACAGGAAAGCATCTTGAAGTTGCAGTTCTAAATTTCAGTGATCATTTGTGGATAAGTGCTAAGGGGTTAGGAATTTCACTGTTAAATAATCAAAACCTGTTTTTTTTACAGAAGCCTTAATAATTTTATTGACTAGTGACTATATTTAACCATAAGGGATTATTTTTTTATCTAATATATATCAGGTCACCTAGAAGTAAAAAATTCAAAATTTGTTCAATTATATTGTACAGCCTACTATATATAATTTAATATCATTTTATGTATTTTAACAATATTGGCTTCAAAGATCTTTTGCTGCATATAATGTTAAAATATATACACTTTCTCAAATGGTTGCTAAGCAAAAAGAGTGGGTTTTTCTAATGTAACCTTCTTCTGAGGTTGTGAGGCATCAGATTTCCAGGGTGATTCTGGTGAAGACTCTAGCAAATAGAACATTTTGCATGTTACCCTATTAGAAAGTGTTTTGGATTAATGCAAAATGTAAGCCTTATGACAATTTGTGCAGTACAACATAAAACAGCACATTAAGAGTTGGAATACATCAAGAGTAATATTCTAATACTTTTTATTGCTTAATAGACAAGAAACTAGAAGCTTTACATAATCAAGGTTAGTTTCTGTAAAAGCTTAAAATTATGTTGTCTTTTTAAACATTTAAACCTGCAGGATTTACTAGACTGAACTTATTCCCTCATTCAGACTGTACCATCCTCAGCTTTTAATGTATGACATGAAAAAAGATGATAATGAGTAGTCGGCATGGATTCACCAAAGGTAAATCATGCTTCTATGGTGTAACCTCATGCCTTCTATGGTGTAAAAAACTACCTGGATGGATGAGGGGAGAGCAGTGGATATTTTTTACCTCCATTTCAGCAAAGCTTTTGACACTGTCTCTCTCAATATCCTCACAGGCAAACTCAGGAAGTGTAGACTGGATGAGTAGACAGTGACGTGGGGTGAGAGAAGAGGCTGATCAGAAGATCCCAGTGCCATAATCAGTGACACAGGGTCACCACACAGGTTGGAGGGCTGCCACTTGTGGTGTCCTCCAAAGCTGCGAGGAGTGGCTGATACCCCAGAGTGCTGTGCAGCCCTTCAGAAGGGCCTCCACAGGGTGGAGAGATGGCAGAGGAAAACTGAGAGAGATTCAGCAGAGTCCTGCACTTGGGAAGGAACAATCCCCTGCACCAGTACAGACTGGGAGTGACCTGCTGGAAAGCAAATCTGTGAAGGATCTTGGTGGATATGTAAATATACGTGTATATGTGTATATATATATTTAGCACTATTAGGCTTTTTAAGCAGTAAATACACCTTATGTGTGGTGCTCAGCTACAGTGAAATCCCTGATAAGCAATATTATTCGTAACCTCTCAAAATTGTTTTCAGAAATGGTGTAGAATATATAAAGAACAAGATATACATTATACAGTAAGTATAGATTCAGATGAATGCCACATACTTCTATTAGAAGTAAAATTCCTGCAATAACAAAAGCCTTATTAAGAGTTTTCTCAGAAAACTCAGTTTCATAAGTCATTATAATGCATGTTTTATCTATTTCAGGAGGAAACTACTTCCAAAAAATGCCAATATTGTGACTTTCTGGAATGTTTTGCACAACAATACTGGTTCATAATGATAATTTTAGCCTCATAGATAGCATCTAGTACATACTAGGAGTTCAGAATGAGTAGATAACATGGTTCTTTATTTGTAGAGAAAAAGTACTTGTAATACTTTATCACACTTTATTCCAAACTACTAAAGGCTATATTCTCAAATTAAACTCATTCAAAATTTAAGCTCCGATGCTGAAATAGATCTTGACTTTATTTTCTTTCATTATTTTTCCCCCTGTATAGACATTTATCTTACACAACACTGCTGTGTTTCCTAAAATGAGAAAAAAGTGTTACTGAAATAAATATTTTTGTTCTGTTTTTCCCTCCAAACCCCACTTTTTCTATGGTACACATAATCTACATTTCTGTTTGAGGTAATTACTATATTGCATGGAGGAATTAAATGACACCAAATAAAGGATATAAAAGACAAAAAGAATTACTAGGTAATTTTGCAGTACTGTACTGCAAAAGAAATTATGTGAATTGAAATTTCATACTGAAACTTCTATATCATTTATTTAAGTTTTATAAATCTGTGAAGAACTGAAAGCAGTAAATTCATTGTTGCAAGAATGTAAGGTTATGCAATGTTGAGCACAGGGACTGATGGTTTAAGAATATTCCTAAGCAAAGAAACATTTGTAGGAACATTTTATCAACTAAAAAGGTGAAAAAAAAATTTCCAATGTAAATACAATGACAATAGTGATATTAAATTAACACACTTTCTTTCAACGTTGTAAATCTTAACACTTTCTTGCGTTATGATCTTCCTAATATGATCTTCTCTTTAATAGCATATCTAACTTATTCTCAGATAAAATGCCTTACACATATGTAAGATAATAAGCCTTGGATGATAAATATCAGTGTCAATCAAATGTATGATTTTAAATAAGAATGTCAAGTATATTTGGCAAAATTGTTACTTGACAACATTGTGCCGCTGACAGAAATGTTTTTCATGTTTACTTCAACTGAGGTATGTGGACCTTATCTTCCATCCTGTCATTTTGTTCAACATCCATGCCAAGTTGACAGTGTTTTTATTTTTCCATTATCTGTTATTGGGAACTTGTGGAGCATCTACATCCTTTTTTGTCCACTGTCATTGATTTCAAAGACTGACTTTCAAACTAATGTTTCAAAACAATGGAGACAGTGGAGCATATTTTGAAGGTTCTTGTTTTCATACTGTCCACACTGATCTACAGTAAAAGCAGAAAACCTGTTATGAATTGTAAGCTCATATTTGTAAGCTCTGAGAATACCCTTAATAGTGTAATAAAAAGAAGGAATATTCATCAAAAGCTATTTACCTTTTGTGACGTTTATCTCTTTCCTTTACTAAAAAAATATGAATCAGTTTTAAGTATTCTATTGTGTCTGATGTATGCTTTGAAAGATGTTTAATGACAATTTAAATGAGATTGAAATAAAAAGGCTGACAAAGTCTAGATTTCTATAGTTTATTCCAGTGGTGTGCTGTTAATCCCCTGTTGCTCTTCCTATTTTTTCTCTTTTCTTTGTGACAGTGACTTTTTTTCTGTATTTCAACAAGCAGGATATGCAGCATTGCATGTTCAATAACATTGTATACTGACATACATTTTAAATTTAAGACCATAAATTTGTATCCAGTGACTACTATCACAGGATGTTTAAGCGGTGCAAAGCATATTTTTCTTCCTGTACCCTTTCCTTTCTGTAGGGAAAGTTTATTCGTAATTTATGTGTAAAACCACATCTTCTCATCAGAATAAGTTGCTTTAACCAGAACATGCTACTTTTTTCCAGGCACATTAGCCAAGATAGTCTAAATTTATAACTACAGGGTTTGTGAGTGGTCACAAAGTTTACAGTTTCAATAGTTAGTCAGCAAGACAATCTGTCAAGCACAAGTTATATACTTTGCATTGGAAAACACAGTACTGTTATAACACTACAGAAAGGTTACCCTTGAGATATCATGCAGACATCTTAATGTATGGTAACACATCAATTAAAGAAGCAATGGGAAGTGACACATGCTTGAGACCTGAATTCTAAAAGTGGGATGGCATATTGCCTGCTATGGTGACCAAAGTTTGTAAATCCAAAGCATGCTGCAGTCCTTGAACTGAATTAAGTCTAACAGTGTGGGAACACCATTTGCTGTAGGCAAAGGTTGCCTGTATTCAGAAGAGACGAGATGCTGTAATCTGTGGCTCAGAATTTTGATATCTTTAGATGGAAAAATAGATGGGAGGGGGAACAGGAGTTTTAATGTATGAAATTGGAACAAAAACCAAGATATGCTGTACTAAAGCTTGGCAGCTTCAAAACAGGATCCTTCTCTTTTCCCCCTTAACAATGAAGTTAATCAGAAGGACAAGTTAGCAAGATCATAGCACATCCTCTGTGACTGGGAATTTTGGTATGGTGTACTTTAAAATGAGAATCACCATTTTGTTGTGCGTGGTGAGGCAAACATGAGCATCACAATAGTATGCATATAATTTATAATTTCTTATCAAGGCACTCTTTCCAAGGACATGAAGTGGTAAAGTGACACGACAGAATATTACAAATAGGACTGAGAAATGCAGTGGATGTGACCTATGGGTAAATACAGAAAAGATGTCAAAATTTCACAGCAATACTAACACCTGAAATATAGTCATATATCTATAAATGATTCTTTTTTTCCAACTTTAAAATAAAGTGCACATTTAAAACAATCAAAAAACCCATATCATACTTGAATATTCAACAGCATATAATAAATTACTGAGACATGACCTTTAATTTGTTAAGGACAAAGTTTTACCTGGCATTACTTTATGAGATAAGTTTCCTTCCAGTTTGAAGAGCTATAGATTAAAAGAACCTACTTTTGAAGAGTTTTATCCAGAATTTTCCTTCTTAAAACAATGGGTGCAGCTAAAGAAGCATTTTTTAAAAAATCAACCAAATCAAGTTTCAGCAGAGCTGCACATACACAATTTTTTTCACTGAAATCAGGATAAAGGGTAAAAGCCTCTGTTCAAAATAGGTTGTCTGTCATTATCTTTTTGCAATATTAACAATAGCAATTACACTAAACTCCTTAAACAAAGGAAAATTACTAGGGTTTTTTTTTTTTTGGTTTTTTTTTTTTTTTTCTGGATATAAGCCTCAGACTTAATGGAATCTTATGTCAAAATATAGGTCTAAGCTAGTTCAGAACTGAAAACTTATCAGACATCAGTGATGTAGCAATAATTTGATTTCTGCTTCTAAAACATAGTACAAACTTACAAACTAAAAATAAACCTACTGATATTGCCTGCTTTCTTTCAGTGCTGATACGCTAGAGTAAAACAGAAATACGAGAGACATAACAGGAAATGTCCCTGTGAACATTTCTAACGGTATAGTGTTAACCAATAAGCAATATTTTATTGTTGCTGAAGAGCTGATGTTTGCCAGCTGCTGTTTTTGAACTAATTGATGTGATACAGATTGTTAGACTGAATTCAGAGGTACAGGTGTAGAACAATCTATATTCAGATGTAGTGGTGGTAAAGGAAAAAAAAAAATGTTAGAAAAGCTATCTAATCATTCAGCAAGATTTTAGGTTTCCCTGTCTTTGCCTAGGCAAATGTGGTCATTATTGCTAATTCTTAAGTATTTTCTGTCTTCTAACTCTGTGGAGACTTTTGGGTTTTTCAGTGTTCTAGTAGTTACTAGAAGGATTGTGAAGTGACAAATCAGGACTGACACGATATTTTTACCACCAAGAAGCAAAAAAGAGGAGCAGTATTGAAAGAAAAGCTGCCTGAGACTAAAGGCCCCAGGCAGGAGTAAGATGAAATAGAGTAGCCTTAGGTAATTCCACCCTAAAACTACAAGGGGTTTTAGCATTACACTGGCACACTGCTGTCCCAGAGGGAATAGTGGGCTTTAAAAGCAGAACTAGAAGACCCAGTCTGACAGTTTAAATGCAGTTGAAGTTGGGGCCTGAGTCACTGGTTCATAGCTGTATGAAGATGCTCTAAGCTTACATTTCTGTTCATGGTCCAACATTATCACTGTACATAGATACTGTCCTCTTACTGTTTTTAACTTGAAATTGAAATAACGGTCCAACAGACAGACTGCGTTCATTAATAGTCAAATATATTTTTCCTCTTGAAGCAGGTATTTTGGTTGAGCCCTGAAAGAGCAACCCCTAGAAGGAGTTACATTATATCTTAGAACTAAAGACACAGTGATTCTGTTCTGAAGCAGCCACAAAAGTAGACAACCTTTCAGACCATTAATCAAAGTATTTACAGTTTGTATATCAAGGTGGTTGAAAGCATAATAAATACTGAACAAAGAAAATTAATCTTTTTCTGCTGCTTCCTGTGTCACCACTTTGGGGATGTTGAATAACTTTTCCTGTCCAGAGTCAGACACAAAAGTGTCATGTATTACACCTGCTGCTTCCTTAAAATTACTTTCTCCCTTAAGTGCATCTGATTCCACAAGCAATGTGAATGCCAGTTTAAATTTGAGAATGTATGAGTTGTGACTTGAAAAGACACAAGAGGGAGGTGACTTAATTTTATCTTCCTGGAAAGTAGAAGAAATACGGTGTGATTTTGTTTGTTTGTTTCGTTTGTTTTTTTGGTTGGTTTTTTGTTTTTTTCTTTTTTATCAGTTGGAAGACAGACTACCTCTTCTGCAAGAAATGAAGATCTGCTTCAGCCCTTCCACTTTCAAAGCTGTGTTTGTCATCAGGGAAGTTATAAGCACTGTAACTGCAACTTCCTAGCATTGTGACATACAGAGTGAACTTTGTGATATGGGAGAGGTCAAGCTGTTATATTCGTCTGCATTAAATCCTCTAAATTCAGCTGCACTGGTGACTAATGTCCACTGTGAAAGCAGAACTGCTTGTTCTGAAATTACTGGAAACTGTGCTTTAAGAAGTTTAGTCTGTGAAATAAGACTGGCAATTTATTATGTCCTCTGTGAATCCTAGATAGTCTCAGAAAGAAAAATGAGTATAGGAAGGTAAATGTGTTACAAACTTGTGGCAAACATGAGAAAATCTAGAAAAATACCATGTAGTCCCAACAGCACCAATAGCTAGAAGGTGCTATGAAGACTATATAGCACATTGCAGATCCAGGGCTTCATTGGCTGTATAATTTATCAGTGAATAGCAAAAGAAGCAGACAATGTATCATATTTTCTCAAAGCTATGGCAGGTTTTCCGTCCTTGAATATACAAAGCTTAACATAGCCCACAAACATCCACTGTCACTGCAACTAAGAGTTCTGAGGATGGAAAGACTAACCTAAAAAAAAAAAAAAAAAAAAAGAAAGAAAGAAAAGGAATTGCTAAATAATCATGAATTTAGAGAAAAGCTCAGACTTTCATATATAGGATTCTTACCTTAGCAAAACTCAAGGTTAGTCTTAAATGAGGCACAAGAGTCTTTAGCAGTACAGGACAAGTGCACCAATAATATCTTTTAGCTAATGAAAGGGAAGGGATTGGAAGTTATAGTCTTGTGCATAAGTGAGGAAAAAAGAGATTACAGTAATGTAGCAAAAAATATTTTATGTTTATCTGTGTAATACTTCAGATTTTTGCCTAGAGCCATGCCAATATCTTTGGAGAAAAGCTGGGATTGGATGACATTGTTGTAGTACTCTTTGAAATATTTTGGCATTTATTTGGTTTTTGTCTGTTTGTATGTTCACTCTGAGTTAGGCAACTAAAATCTTACCTTCTCTTCCTCCCTTTCTAATTTTTTTCCTGGAAACTTGTTTTTATAGCATCCTATTATAAAAAAAATACAAGCAGTCCCCAGATTAATAATTAATATTTACCCATATTTATGAGACAATAAGAGAATAGGCTTTGCATTTTGGTGAATTTCCTAGTTTTAGATTAGCCTTATTTCTTTGCTTGTGGATCAGAACTCTTTCTTTACATGGAGAACTGATAATAAAATTATAAAAAAGAAAAAGAGAGTTAGACAATCCAAACTTCAAACTTCAGCTTGGGCCTGACAGAGAAGAATATTTAAACCTTTGGCCTAAACTCTATTTTTAAGTGCTCTGCTGATATGGAATCATTATAAATTAAATACTTTTCCTTTTCTCTTTTTTTTTCAGACAAGTGTGTAGATTTTAACCAAATTACTTTGGCCACAAATAAAAATCACTCAGCTTCATAATCATAAATAATGCATTTTTATACAGAGTGCAAACTCAGTAGCATTTATAATCTGCCCACAGTCTTCCTAATAAATTAGGTCAAATTAATAGTTGATGTTATGCATACTGACATGAGTGAAATTACATTAAAGATTAATTTGGCCCACTGCTTAAAATTCAGTTTTGAACCTCTAGGGTTAGACAATTTGCATTATGAAGAACTGATTCTGTATTAAGGTTACTTTTGAGTATGTATGTTCTGAAGTCTGATTTAAAGCTCAGACACATAAAAAAATGCGCTGATCAATTTTGAAGAGGAGACATTATAGTAATATTGATAATAACCATGTGAAACAATACCTCATTTTCAAACTGGCTGTCATTGCTTCTGTAAAGGCGCAACTCGTTGCACACACAGTCCGAGATAGAGCCCCTAAACAGAATTCTAAGGAGTTTGTGTATGAGGGGAGAGCTGTGTTATGACCCACCCCTGAAGGCAGGATAACTGATGTGCTTTTTAATGATAGAACCCGTTGACTGAATTAGAGTGAAATGATCCTAAATGGATGATATTTATAAATATATATATGGTGGGTTTATTTCAAAACCATTTGGTTGCAGAAGAAAGGAGATGTGTACAGTTTGGTTATTTATAGAAATATAGCAATATAAAAATGTAACCATAACACTTTAGAAAATGTATAAAGAAAGAAAGTGTAAGGAAGAATAAGAGTAAAAAGATATCACCACCCATTAATCCAGTGAGGACACCTGCAATTGCAGTTCCTGTTTGTCAAAGTAATAGTTGCTGTCTTGATCCTTTGGGGGTGGGGGAAGCCCACAAAATGTAAAGTCCAATGGGTAATATTCCTAATCAGGTATATTAATTATCAGATCAGGTGGGAATGACCAGCTGGGAGACTTGTATACTGTTGCAACACTATGAACCATGTGCTCTGGTGGAAGGCCCCAGAAATGAGTCTGGGGGTACTTTGATGGTTTATGACACCTTCTAAGACATGACAACTGTCTCTCATGCCAGCATAGATGAGCCAGGTAAGCCTCATCAGAAGGGATGAACACCTTCAGAACCACATGTGAATTTCCCAAAAATACCCCTGGGTGCAGGAGAACAGTTTCACACCTGAGCCAGTTGTGTATGGGAGTTGTGTAGGGAAAGACATTGGCATGATTAAAAAAACATATCCCACCTAGCAGGATCTGCATCTTATCGTCTTCTTCCCTTACCTGGCTCAAACCCCAGCTTGTTGCTACACAGGTTGGTTTGACATGGTCATCCTCTGGTTCACACCCTCTGCACCTGGGCTGTTCTCATGCAGATCAGAGCTTTCACTACCACACCCCCTCCTCTCTTCCTGGTCTTCAGCTGGGGGGCGGGGGGCAAACCTCAGCAAAGCACTCTGATGCTGTTGCAAATGGCTAATTGTTTGAGTCATTAACTCTTAACATTTCAGTCTCTCACAGGCAGTGAATATAATCTGCCTTGATGTTAGCACGATCTGTGAAAGTGTCTTTGTATCTAAGACGTTGTTATGGTCTAGCTCGGTGAATTATTAGAACTAACCTTCTACACTAGGCTGGGGACTGACTAACTTGGGAGCAGGCTTCCTGGAAAGTGCCTGGATATCCTAATGAACAGCAGATTGAACATAAGCAAGCACTGCATCCTCCCAAGAACGACGTCTAAGAGCACACTGTGTTGGAAATATTGCTGGGATATGAAGGAAGTGATTACTCTCCTCTAATAAACAGAGAAAATATGCAGAATAATTCACCCGGTTTTGCCCTTCCCAATACAGGAAAGACGTGAAAACTGAAGTGAGCTCAGAGGATGTCTATCAAAGGCTGGAGCACTTGCTTCATGAGGAAGGGCTGATAAGCTGAGGGAGTCAGGCTTGTTCAACCTGGAAGTTACTTGGCTGACTAGATGTGGAGTACATGAATCAGAATGAAAATGAAGGCAGGTCGAGACCTCTGCATGGCTAATATGACCCAGGATTTATAGAAACCTATGCCCATCTGGAGCAGCAGGTAGAGGCCAGGCAGGATCAGATGAATAAAATGGATCTAGAAGCTTATGTTTGAGCAACTGTTTGCTATAAGAGTGACTAATAAGAGGTAATGGGACACCTAGTGACTAACTGTTGGTGCTAAGTGAACACAAAAGTAGCAAGGATGAGATAGGGTCAGTTGGTAGGTTGGATGACACAGTGACAAACCTAAATCGTACTTCTTGCATTTTCATATGTGATCAGTGCTGGCCAAAATGTGTAACTGCAGAAATCTAGTAAAAACTAGAAAAGGAAACGAAAATCACTGTGAGAATATGCAACTTACTGACAGTTCCATGTACTGTTAATGGTAAACTATTATCAATAAAATGAAAGAACTGAAAAAGAACAAGAACCAAGGATAGGCTTAGCCCAAAGAGCTTTCATTTCACAAAGCTATCTACATCTGAAAAAGAAATGCAATGAGAAGGTTTCTCAGCTGTAAATAATACTGTTAACTAAAAAATTAATTGTCCTTTACTACCATAACACCAGCCCCCCTACTATAGTTCGTTGTGAAGCCAGGTTTCTAATATGACTTTTCATTATACAACTGATCTCATCATACAACAGATTTCCTACTGTGAACTTTTCTTCAATGTGCTGTAAGTATCTTTGAGGAACACTGGGCATATACAGAGAATACGAGGTGATGATGGCTGACAAATGTGAAACAAATAATAAACTAATATTTTATAAATCACATTACCTATGAACTAGATTTTTCCTGCTCTTTCATGTCTTTGAAAAATTTATATATAGAATTTAATAAACACAATTTTACTCTGAAAACAAGGACATTTGTTTTTTGTCAGAGAAAATAGTATATGTTAAATTAAATATCAAAAGTTAAAACATCCACACTAAAGTTCCAGTTGCATTTTTGTTTACATGTCAATACTGCCTACAATCCCAAAGAAAGGCAAAAGTGATGTTGCTATATACACTGAAAAAATAGTTCATAAGACACACTAATTCTTCCAGTCTAAGGGAAAAAAAGAGAGACCAAAGTATGGCATTGTTTCTCTTTTCTCAGAACAAGTAGTGATGCAGAAGTTTTCACCTTTATTTGTTGATCTCCCTAGCTGATTTAGGATTTCTGGTATCATTTAAATTCTTTTGCTTCTTGCTTGCTCTCAGGTTTACCAGCCATCATCTCTGGTATAATAGATCTCATTAGAAAAGTTGCCACTCAAGGAATGTATTTATCTTAGTAATTTCACTGTAGGGGTTAACTTTAACTCTCTTGGGAAAAAAATGTCCTCTCCCCAAAAATTTCACTGATTCCTTTACAAAAGTGTATTATTATTTTATCACCATGTTGTCAAAATATATACTAGGAAATGGTGCTGTGAATTTTAGCTAATGTAAAACAATACTGTAAATGTTAATGGAAAATCATGCAGCAGTTCCTGTAAGATGTTAAATTTTGACTGCTACTTATATTGGAAAGCAGAACTGGAATTCTAAACACATATTATTGAGTTCAATAAATTTTTGATAAATATTTACAGAGAAAAATAATTCCAGAAAAATAGAAATACATTCATGACAATACCTATGGTATTTAAAATTTTATTTTGGTTAAGTTTAGCTAAGTGTTTGTTTATTTAAATAAAATGGAAAAAAATTGTGAAGAAAAATAAGAATGGTATCTACTGGAATGGGGAAATAGTCAATTTGAAAAAATAATTATTGAAGTGATGTAATGCAAGCCCATATTTGAGCTAAAAAACTTTCCGTCATCAAATAACTTTAAAAATCAGGATTTGCAGAACACTATTAATTTTTCCCTACACGGGCCTTGTATTATGTCAGTAAAAAATTTCAAATTAAATTCAAATTAGGATTGTTATAGCGCCTAAGTGTGTTTAACTAATGGGAGGAATTTGAGAAAAGGACACATGAACTGTGTACTTGGAGGAAAAAAATGTTAGTTTTCCACTAGGGGACAAAGAGATGCTCATTCATGTGGGAGCATACTTATTAAACGATTTTTCTGTTCATTGACAGGTAAAACATTGGAAATCTCCTGCGTGGGAGTGAGGAGTCTAAAGCCAAAGATGAGGAAAGACAAAAAGCACATCTGAGAGTGCTTTTTTTAAAAAGCTCTGAAAGAGATCAGATGCTGTTCTGTAAGATGTTTGAGTTAACCTAACAGCCTTCTTTTATGTACAGCAAGAAACTGAATCAGCTTGGTTGTACTGATTGTTCATAAACTCACAGCTTCCACGGTCCTGTCCTCTCATCTGACTTCTGATCATGCAGTGCTATCCCAAACTATCCCAGTAAAAAGAAGGGGGACAAAGAAAGCAGGATAAAAAGCTGGGTCAGTTTCCCAAACAAGCTGTTTCAGTCACAGGAGTGACAATAGAAGTATGAGTTTTCAGAAAAACTCTTGGTTATATATTGGATCAGATTTAGACCCAGATTCAATCATTTCAATTCATGTGTCTGCAGTATAGATTTCTACAGGTCCTTCTAGTGTCTTTACCCCTCCTCAAAGTCAATGGATGTCTCTGATGGTCCTTAGTGCCAGTTAAGATGGTGCAAGCTATCCCACCATCACCTCATAACAGCTTTCAGAAGTGTACAGGTTTCCCACATATTTGATATCTGCTAGTACTGTGTAAGTATCTCATATACCTAAATACATCCTGAGTGGTACTACATAGCTGTGTTAAATCCTCTAACCTCAGCTTGTAGTCAAGTTATAACTTGTACCTAGAAAACCATTCATCAGGTAAAATATAGTATTTACTTCTGGATGACAAGATAACTTTCCATATTCTTTTAAATAGATTTCTGCTGGCTTAGCCATAATGACTGCATATAAACACCTTTTGCTATTGTATGCATCTGCATTACGTTGATCTTCAGCTGTCTTGATTTGGAGCAATTCTCACCCATGATTTAATATATCTCTGTTGTCAGCAGGGATTTGTGAAATTAAACATCAATTGAAAAATGAACTGAAAAAAGATGTAGATCTTTTACAGAAAAATCTTTCTTTCTTTCTCTCTGTCTTTCTCTCTTTCTCTCTTTCTCTCTTTCTCTCTCTCTTTCTCTCTTTCTCTCTCTCTCTCTCTCTCTCTCCCTTCCTTCCTTCCTTCCTTCCTTCCTTCCTTCCTTCCTTCCTGTAGTTGGAAAGCTATCTATCTCAAGCAGAATTGCATCAGTGAAATAACTTCATGTACTGCTAATGTTTCCTCTTTAGAAAACACAAGATGCAAAATGTAGATAATTATGGAGATCAAACCCAATTAATTCTTTATGACTTCTCAGGTAGTATTGCTTTTTAGTAAAGTATAAAGATAAGATGGCCTTTCCTTGGTCTTTCTAATCCTGCCATTTTTCTTACCACAGAAGTTTATTGGTACAACCAGCTGTACTAATGCACCAATAGTACATTCCTACAACTAATGTGCATGCATTGCTACTCAGTGAGGCAATGTTAGCACTTTCGGACCACCACTGGAAGGCTATACTTGATATTTTATACTTGCAAAACTCAGTGGGTTTTGCAATGAACACTTTGAATATGAAGCTAAAGTAACGAAATTGCAATATGGCAGTAAAGGACAAAATGGGACTGGATGTTGGTGTCACCTGCGTCAGAGCCAAACTAATTTTCTTACAAAATCTTGAGACTTCAACCTGCTTATTGGGCCTCTAGCTTATTTAAATACTTTTGTCTATGTAATAAGATTGAATTACAGTTTTTGATTAAATATAAATATATTAAAGTGTATTCTTAAACAAGTTTATATGAAATTGTGTGGGTGGAAGATTACTAGTGACCTCTGAGTGCATCTTTTAACCTGATAGTGTATATTGTAAACCAAATATTTAGCAATAGTCTGTGGAATTAAATTTTAGTAGTCTGTCCTGGAATGAATGAAGGAAAGCTTTCATGGTAAAGCTAAATTCACAGCCATTGTGTGTGTCAGAAATTGTGCACGTGTTTACTGTATCTTAGATTGAAAGTATCCTTAATATCTACAGGAATTATTCAAAAATTAATTTGTGTCTGACTATCTATGGAAAAACATATATCACAAGACACAGAAGTCATTAAACCATGCCCAGGCACCTTCTGGGTAGGTTCTTAGTAGAACAAGAGTGGTAAAAAAACTCCTGTATTTTGTGTTCAAAGTCAAACTCATTTTGTTGAAGGCAGTTAAAAAATCCTTTTTCCCCCCCCTGAAGCCACTAATCATTGCTACAATGCTTCCATTGTTGTTACTGAAAACAATTGCTCATGTATATGTCGTATGGTCAGTTTTCTGAATTTCAGTTTTCCGAGACACATTTAACACATAAACTTGACTGTGTACACAACTATTACCCCATATCTGCTCTGAAAAAAGTTCTGTTTTAAAGACATAAAATGTCTTTCTAATATTCTAATTTGCCATAAAGAGAAACAGAATTCATTGACTATCTTTTTGCTACTCTTAAGCTAAAGGCTTTCCAGAGGTGTGCTGCAAATAAGTAATTTTGTCAGAAGTCACATTGCTTCTGGAGGAGCAGATCATAACATACCTTTTAGTGGCTACAGATCTGGGCCACAGATCATAATACACCTTTTAGTGATTTAAGAGGTCCAGCAGAAACTGAGCTCAATCTGAATGTGTAAGAACTTAATTTGTTCAGTGGTACTTGAATTTATCTTCCCAATTTTGCTAAAGGATGACTTTATTCAAATAAACTAGCCACAGACATAAATGTCTGTGAGGCAGAGGCTCTGGGGTATTTGTAATGGAAGAACATTAAAATTGTATGAAACTGTAAGGCTAATATCAACAAACAAATCAGACACATAAGTAAAATGTTAATTTTCTTTTCTACTTTTATGCTCTTTGTATGTATCAAAGCTTTCTCATCACTGAAAAAAAACTTTTCTGCAATCAAATTTTTTTCCTGAAGTAGCACCTATAATATTTACAGCACAAACATTTCTGTAAACTCTGGTAATGAGATTCTAAAACAGGAGAGATGTAGGATAAAGTATAATTGCTTTTTTTTTGGCACCAGAGATTCTTGGATAAATTTTAACATCTGGCACATACTATATCCTGGAAGACCTACAAGTTTTCATGGGGGAAGAACTTTTATGATTCTGTAATCCCAGTTCCTGCTTTTGACATTTGGTTTATTTTTGATGACTTTACTTTTTGTTAAAATGAGATACTTTTTGGCTATTTTGCTTTTCCTGTGCTACCCTAAAAATAGTTCTATTCAAAGGTAGATATGCTTTTCTTGCTTCCTCTAAATAGAAAATACACAATGTGCCTTGCTGAAAAGACTAATGATTAGGAATTAATTTTTCATAATGCCTAATAACCTGTCCTCTGAATCCACCCTGCTGAGAGTGGTCTATCACTTTCATCTAAGTGGTCTCTTTTATTAGGCGCTTATTCTTCTAGTAACTATTATAGATATATTGTCTAGTTAAGCTTGCCTTGAAATATAATTCTTATTGGCACCTTGAAAGCTGTGTTATTTATCTTTTTATCTTTTTAAGATTCAGTCATCTGTGTCCAAGAGCTCATCAACTATTAGGTCTTCCCTTCATATTAAAGGGTATTATGGTAAAATGTTAATATATGAATGCATTATCTCTTTACAGTTAAGAGATTAATTTATTTCTGTTTGGTTTTATTGTAATTTGTCTATAATCACACTGTCATGCTCTGGTGTATAATATATTATATTGGTGTAAACCTCTGACTAAATTCAATCAGTTATAAAAATTAACCAGTGATAGAAATGAGTTTTCTCTGACTGGAACAGAACTGAAATGATCCTCCATTAGGAGTCAGGTTTATTTTGCTGCAGAGAAAAATAACTATTTTAGTACTAATATTTGGCATCTTTGCCAATGGCAGGAGGGCTGAGAATAAATGATGTTTAAGGTGCCTTCCAGCCACTCTATGATTTTATGATTTCTGAATAAGAAAAATCTGCTATTTGTAGTCACATACCTCTTGGCTTCTATGACCTGTTAAAATAAATGTCATTGTTTTTTCCCCCCTCTGGTTCACTCTTCTCTCACATTCCTGTTCCCTGGCCCCTTGTGCCAGTAAAAGGACTCCTTGGTGACTGCTATGAGTTAATGCTTTGGAATATGTAATACCAATGGACATATCTCAAGATCACAGATATTGTCTCGTGAAGAATTTTGTTATGAAAGTAATTTTTTTAAAGAGCAATGAAAAAGAAAGTAAAATATGTCTGGTTCCTGTCTTTCCTAGGCATCCTCCTCTCCCAAGGTCAAAAGCTGTTCATTCCTGGATAGAAAGAGGATGTGGAGGCTGGTGTCATTTAAATATTTTATTCATTACACTTACTACATGATTTGTGTGTAGGAAGTGGGTAGGCACTGTAAGGCTCCTTGGATAGTGCTACAATAGCTATGAATCTATTTCTCCAGGCTTTGAACCTAGTTAACTCATTGCAATGAATTATAGGACAAAAAGTCCTGTAGAAGTACCTGTGCATGTTGGCATCCTGCACAGTGAATAAAAAATAATTAAATGTATTGATGCTGTATAAAAAGAGACAGTAGAGACCTATGTTAATATATGCAGTGATATAATTGAACATTTCTTTCTGAATGTGAGTGAATAAGTAATGCCATGGGAATGATGAGGACATGGATCTGTATCTAGATTTCTTATAGTAACATAGAAGAAAAAAGACAATATTAAAGGCTACAGAATTACTTCAAATGTGTAGCAGGGAAGTTTTAAAAGACTATCTCAGAGTAATTCTGATAACATGAGCATTTAATGGTGTTTTTTATCAAATACAAAGGAAGCAACATTAAAACCAGATTCAGAAGTATTCCTTCCGATTACACTGTAAAAAAATTCAGTGTGTTAGTTCACAGGGCATGAAAAACAATTTCTGATGGGGAAAAAAATTAAATATCCTGGGTAATTTCAGTCTCATTCACAGCTAACTAAAGGCAATTGAGAGAACTGGTAGGTACTACCCATTTTATCAGGTCATCAGTGAAGATTCAGGTCGACATGATGTTATTTGCAGTTCTTAGTGAAAACAGATTACAGTGATAAAATACCAATTTCTGATGGTGTATTTTGAGATAACATGGGCTTTTATGTGATAAAATGTTTTGAGCTGTTTTCTAGTTAAATAGTAGACCTAAAACCTTTATGTTTTCTGCTTAGCCATTAAAATTTCTGCCTCTAAAATTAACTAATTAGGTGTTCATGTTTCTAAACAAATAATGTTATAAATTTGATCAGTGCAAAATTGTGAGTGTAAAATCTAAAATGCTAATTCCTTACCACTTACATAATGAATTTTCTATGATGCTTGAAAGAATAATTCAATTTTGTACTCAACTAGGGTTTTTAAAAATAAACAAGCAAACAAATCTATCCCCTTTCAGTATACTAAATCTCACCAGGCAAGTATATCCTCAAAACAGATATTTCAAATATTAATTTTTCAATCTCTTACAAAAATATGAATTTTTATTTTGTTTGTTAATATGTCTCACAGGATTACCTATCATTAAAATTTTTGTGTTGTTAAAAAATATCCATTAAAAAAGTAGACTAGCTAAGTAATACTGCGGTTATTGAAAATGTACTGCTAGAAGTCCAGTTCCTTTCATTCGTATGTAGCCCTTGAGGCAGACAAACATATTCATGACATTTTCCCTCTGATTAACCACTAGAATTCATATATTTTGAATAAAGTCATTATATATCAACTATCCATTTTATTTAGGCAATTTCAGTACTGGAGAATGTCACATACACATATGTAGGAGACCAGAGGAATGACTGCCTGGCTCAAATCAGGTGGGTGGGCAGTGTGTGTGTTGGGGCAGGGTGAGCTCTGTGGAGGTGGGGCAGTGCCCTGCCCCACACCCTGCCCAAGCCTTAGTCAGCCTCTGTCCAGGCCCTAAATGGCTTCCGGCCAAAAACCCCCAAATGGATCAGCTGACTGCTGGATAAGGTCTCAATCACTTCAAGTAGCCTTGTAGTTCTTCCTGAGGAAGGGAAGGATTTTTCTTGACTTGACTTTGTGTTTGGGGCTATTAATTGTAAGCAAGGGATATTGCAAAGAAATTAAGAAACTTTGGAGAATCAGTGTGGTGCCAGCCTTGTATATAGGCTTATCTGAAAATTTACTTAATGACTGTAAATGTTTTTTCTTATTCTGTATGGAATTATAATCCATTTTGTAGCTGCTTGCTTTTCACCAGCATTATCTTCCAATTTAATTAGTTCTTTTTCACATCTTCCAAAGCCCCAAATATTTAGCTTAACAAAATTAAATTACTCCCTATATAAATAAGTCAAGTCCTTTAACCTCTTTTCATAAGCCTAGCTTTTCATTACTGTAATTATTTTGACATTTCTCTGAACTTGTTTCAATTTAAGTTCATTAGTGTAGGTAACCAAGATTGTAAATTACATTCTATATGAGGTCTAAACTTTACTTTTTGGAGTGTTATGAATATAGAAGTGGTTTGGTTCCTTATTTTCCAATCTGTGCTTTCTGTTGCTTCCTAGAAGTGTGAGGCTTTTTCAAATGATTTGCTACACTTGTAGGTCAAAACCACCTCATAGGATTTGAGATAGGAAAAGAAGTGGTGCTCTTAAATTGAAGCAAAGGAGACCAAAGTTCACCTGAAGAAAAACAGTCTAATGCAACATCAGAATAAGTGGTTTAAGTACACTGTCAAAGAGAGAAATTTAAAGAACAGTTTTGACAAATATCTGTCAGGAAAGCTTTATTTTTAATTTGTGTGCCTCAGTGTGGGAAGAGACTAAAGGACCTTTTGAAGACCCTTTCATTGTTATGGCTCCATTGTAGTAGCAGTTTATAAACCACATAGTTTATTATTTACAGCAGCAAACAGTATTCTTAAATTAAATTTTAAATTAAATTCAAAACACTCTCATCACCTTGAGAACTAAGGTGAAAATATTTAAATTTATTCTGAAATAAATTTATTTCTCACATACAAAGTGAGAGATGCCCACATTTATATTTGTCAGTTATCATAGAATACCATATCACAGAAAATCCTGAGGTGGAAGGGACCCACAATGATCATTGAATCTTTGGATCCTGGCCCTGCATAGGATAGCCCCAAAAATCACACCACATACCTGAGAGCACTGTCCAAGTGCTTCCTGAGCTCTGTCAGGCTAGGTGTTGTTACCACTTCCCTAAGGTACCTGTTCCCATGCCCAACCATCCTTTGAGAGACAAACCTTTTCCTAATATCTCTTCTGACAAAACCTCATGACATTTCCTTTGATCCTGTCATTTGTCACCAGAGAGATCAGTGTCTGCCCCTCTCCTTCCCCTTGTGAGGGAATGACCACAATGAGGTCTCCTCAGTTTCTTCTTCTTTAAGCTGGACAAGCCAAGGGACCTCAGTCACTTGTCATATGTCTTGCCCTCATTGCTGGACCATGAGTGATCCTGTTGAGAAAGGTCTGGAGGCAGCAATGTTTGTGCCCTCCTGTGGTCTCCTTGGGCTGCCTTTTCCAGCCTGACTATCCCTGGAGCTTTAGGCTTTCTGGCTCTCTGGCTCTCTGAACCCCAACCATAAAGGAAGCTTGGCACTGAGGCTGAGGTCTCTGTCACTACTGGTGTCCCAAAATATAAATGCAACAGAGAGGTCTTTTGAGGCCCTGCTGTGATCCTCTTTGCACACCTTTTCCAACCCCAGTGTCTCTGGAGATGAAGACTCTGTTCTCTGCTCCCCAGCCTTAACTGCAATGACAGCTTGGCATGAGACTGATATCACAATCCCATGGGTGGACAAGATTATAAAGGGTAGAAGGAGAAATGGTGGCCCTGTTATGACTCCCTTTGACTTTTTCAGCCTCACTGACCCTGGAGCCTTAGGCTCTCTGGCTCTCTGAACTCTAACCATAACTGTAACTTGGTGCTTCAGCTGGGGATCTCATCACTGTGGGTGGCACAGATTATGAAAATGTGGAGGCAGCAATGCTGGTGCCCTGACATCATCCCCTTGGAATATCTTTTCCAGCCCTGGTGTCCCTGTAGCTGTAGGCTTTGTAGGTAGACACTTGATGACTGTAGTTTTCCATCCATCCATCCATCCATCCATCCATCCATCCATCCATCCATCCATCCATCCATCCATCCATCCATCCATCCATCCATCCATCCATCCATCCACTCCTCCGTGCTTCCATTCATCTCTTTGTTAATGTTATTTCTCCAGCATTTATAATAAATGCAACTTAATGAGGCAGACAACCTCTTCCCTTGATCTATAGGCTCTGCCTATGTTCATATATCTTGGGAACTGCCAGGACATACCATGATGGATGTTCCTACCACCATCCCAGGCCTTTTTTACAAAGCACTCCATTTTCCCATTCTGTCTGGATTTTCTGAATGGCAGCCCTGCTCTCAAGCATATTGGCTGAGCACCTCAGTTTGAGGTCAGCTGTGAACTTGATGAATCTGCTCTCCATTATTGCCTCTAGTTTGTTGATGAAGGCTTTAAAAATAAGAGGATCTGGGATGGACACCTTTGGTATGACTCTTGTTAGGAGCATCTGGATAGAGTACAATCCATTACCATCTAGGTCCAACCATCAAAATACATTTTTTTTCATCTAATTGCTGGCTGACGCACTATAATATCCTAGTTTGTCCATGGTAGTATTATGGGGGAAAAAGTCTAAAATGTTGCTCAAGTCAAGATATTGGACACATCCTCCTCTCTAGTCATCTGCATATTCAATCATTTTATCATAAAATGCAATCAAGTTGGTCAGGCACACTATACCTTTAATAAATGTTTTCTGTTTCACTCAGTAGCTCACCTCACTATTTCTCTTAATCTCTCTTAAAATTGTACTGTGCTTGGGGAACAGCCTACTGCTGTTAATACTCTGCTAGTTTTAACTCATAAGGTTTTCTGAATTTGCAAATATATGTTTTTATTATTCTTTCATAGAGCATTTTATGTTACTGCTTTCACTTTTTCTATGATTGCCTTTTGGTTTTCAGATTATCAAACAACTTTTTCTCTCAAGTGCATTGTTTTTTCTGACCTCCTAAGCTTACCTTTCCTTTGTATGTGAATAGTTTACCTGAAAACTTTTGCTGTTACTGATTTTTAAGAAATAATACTTATTCTACACTTTTTCCCTCATATCACTTTCTGCATTAACTAGTCCTCAAGCTTGTTTAATTCCTCTTTATTGAAGTACAAGATATGGTTTTGCTTTATTTACTTCAGAACAGTGAAGGTCAATCTGTTTTGCTTGCTTTGCCTTAAAATTTTAAATTATTATGCTGAATTAACTAAAAAACCCCTCCAAACCTGTGAGCTGATTACAACACTTTTTGTAATAATTCATCCACAAAGCATTCCCCAAATTCACTTGAGATTTTACATGCTGTCATAGTACTTTTTGAACATGTAGTTCTGTAGACAGATAGTTAAGTCTTCCACTCTGGATTAACTTTCCATTAACAGTTGGTGATTCTCTTCTTCTAAACTTGACTTCAGTATTTTCATTTAACTTCCAATTTTCCAAATGAACTACCAAGTTTGTTCAAAACCAGGAAGTTAGGAAACTTGGTTGGAATTTCTACCACTGATTCCCTATAGTTCCTGCTGCATTTCCTGGATTTGTATTTTCTTTACCTCCATGCTGGGAAAGTTTATACTAGACAATTTATTGTCTAGTACAATTTATTGCCACAAACAGACAAAATATGTACCAAATATAGCAAAATGCATATAGCAGCTACAAAACATTCCTCAGCATTCTGGAAAGCATTCCTTATTACCACGTACAGAGTAAAACACATTACAAGAAGGCTTCAAAGTATTACTAAAAAGCTCTTTGCAGGAATTTATAGTCATGTACCATTTTAGAGTGAGTGGCTTTTCAAGCACTGCCACAGTTACTCCTTGTTAAGGTCACTAAAGCTTTCAGATTTTTTTTTTTTTTTTTTTTTTTGCATTCTCTCTGTTTAAAAATGCATTGCTCACATATTTTATCTTTACAGAGAATGTCAATATTTCAAATTTTTGTGCTCTAGATTTATTGTTAGTGATCTATTAAAGATGAAAGAGAACTGATTGATGTATCTAAACACGATTCTTGTTCAATTTTAAATACCTGTAGGACATTATTCCTTATGCTCTTCATTTATCATTCTAGGATGGCAGAGATATTCACTGAGATGTATCTGCCAGGCCAGTAGAAGCACCTGAGGTAGTATAGTGAATCCAGGACAGGACTACATGCCAACTCTTAAGCAACCAAGTTGCTGTAACATTTTTCATGCTATCATCTGATTAATCTCCTTTTATCTAACATGTATTGCTTATAGATCAAGTTTCATTTAAAAATCTTCCAATTATCTTTCAATTTTATATAACTTTCTGTCTTTTTCATTAATTTTTTTCAGTTCCATTTATCTCAGTTTGTTAAAGGTTTTTGCTATACTGAGATTTAACTTCAGTATTGTGCCCTTCGATATGTGAACACAGGAATTATTCCATGGATTAGAAAGTACTGGAAAGAGATACTAATTCAGAGGAACCTGTAAATTTGGCCACTTTCCTTTGTCCATCTTCTTTTAACTCTCCCCACATCTTCAACTGTTGAATGTGTGACTCTAAGAGGTATGACTGCCTAATCTGTTTGGATTTTAATTAATAAAACTACTTATATCTCTACAGCTTCCTGTGGCAATAAATCATGAAAATTCACTATCCATTGGGAAGAAAAAAAAATTTAATGGATATGTTCTGAACTGGTGTCTCACAAGTTTCAGTAAGAGCAATAAATTCTGGCATTGTGTGTTTCAATACATTATGTTTCTTATTCTTCTGTCCAGATTTTAGAGTATCAGATAATTTTTTGTCTTGTGAAAAGTAGTGCTTCCATCTCCTTGTTTGCTGCTGTACTCCTTCTATAACTCCTCTCTACTCAATTTCATCCCTCTTGAGTTACCTAGGCCTAACCTGTTCAGAGTACCCAAGAAAGGGTCCAACAAGCTCTTTTAAGGTGCTTATTGAGGCCCTGTCTTCTGTTGTGTCTTTCTTCAGATTCACAGTATTTTGATACCTTTCCTTGCTGGTGTGCACATTAAGGCAGTTACTTCAAAGAACCTCAGAATCCCCTACCTGAGCTGTAACTAGCAGGCACAACAGACAAGGTCCTATGTGACACTTTGGAAACCACACTTTGTAGTAGGGATACATGTGAGGTTTGAATTTCAAGAAAAATACATAGGGAAAAAACTTGCTGTTAGGTTATTAACAGAGTTTAAGTAATCAGCTTTAAATTTTCTTAGGACAGGTGAACAAATATGTTGCTATTTCAGAGTTTTATTTCCTGGTGCTTTCCAGAGACAACATATGTTGACCTGTTTGCTCAAAGCTAATTTCAAGGGGAGGAAGCACACGGACATATGGGAAGAGATGAGCACTGGGAAATGTTTAAGTGAATGAATATGCATTCTGGTAAGTGTGTAAATGTGTGATGGTCAGATGAGGATACTTTAAGGTTTATGAGGATCTACTATTAAAACTTTAATGAAATGAGTCTGGAAAGTTCATGCATCATTAAGGACATCTGTCGTAGGGTGTGCATATGAAATCCTTGCTAACTGGCATGCTGGAAATGAAATACATTATCAATGTGTTCCAGAAAGAAAAATGAGACAAAAACCAAATGAAATGTGAGGCAAAGACAGAAAAGGACCCTTTTGTATTAATATCTTCAAACTTATATGTGGATGATTGGTACTTTAGCAAAGAAATGTGTGCTCACTGTAGATTCATTCTCTGCTGATGTAACGCTTTCAGGTAAATAGAAGCTTTTCTTTTATTAATTTTCTGTGATATAAGAGAATAGTGAACACTTCAGCTAAAAGATAAGGTATGGAATATTATTATGTCAGGTAATTATTTTTACTTTTTATTTTGCACAACCAAATTAACAATTGATATAGTAAAAAGTTATGTTTATTTTTATACCTTTGGAAAATGTTCATTAAAATGGAATTTTTGCACAAAATTTCTCCATTTGGAAAACCTTCTAATAAAAGTTTTGGTTACAAAAACATTGACTACTTCTAGTGCAGTGGACATGAGCCAGCAATGTGTGCTTGCAGCTCATAAAAGCAGCGTGACTTGGAGGCTGAGGGAAGTGGTTTTGAAGACAGGCTGAGAATATCTCAGCCTGTTGGCATATCTCAAGAAAGCTGGGAGAAAAGAAGGCTTCAGGGAGACCTTAATGTTGTCTTTCAATATATAAAGGAGTCCTACAAAAAAGAGACAGATGCTGAAGCCTGTAGTGACAGGGTAAGGGGCAATGGTTTTAAACTGACAGAATGCAGATTTAGTTTCCATGTAAGGAAGAAATTTTGTTTACTATAAAGTTGGTGGGACACTACAACATGCAACGCAGAGAAGTCATGGAAACCCCATTGAAAATGTTCAAAGTCATGCAGGAAGGGGCTTTAAAGAACCTGATCTAGTGAAAGACGTTTTTGTCCACAACATGGGGCTTGGACTAGCTGAAGGTTCAGCTTTGAAGGAATCTTTGAGGGTTCCTTCTAACAAACCATTCTATAAGATATATATTAGAAGGGATTTGAGTAGGAAATCTTGAGTAAATCTTTGGGAGAACTAGTGGAACTTCAAAAGTAAAACATTTCAAGCTTGCTGAAGCAATGATAACTGAACTTGTTAAAGATAATTTTAAAAGAGTTCAAACTGCCACATAAGCTGTCATTTTCTAGATTGCAAAATTTGCATGCGCCTTGCAAAGTAATATATATATTTCAGAACAGATTGAGAGCAGTCTTGCTGAGAATGATTTGGTGGTTCTGGGGGACAAGAAGCTGGATAGGAACTGGACATGTGCACTCACAGCACAGAAAGCCAGTTGTATCCTGGGCATGGGCACAAGGACAAGAGGGGATTCTGCCCCTCTACTCTGCTCTGGTGTGAGCCCATCTTGAGAGCTGCATCCTGCTCTGGGGTCCCCAATACAGGAAGGACATCAGACTGTTGGAGCAAGTCCAGAGCAGGCCTGCACGATGATTAGAGGGATGAAGCATCTATTCTATAAAGAAAGGATGAGAGAATTGAGATTGATCAGCCTAGAGAAGAGAAGGCTTTGGGATGACCTAATTGAGACCTTCAGCAAACTATACGAGGGGAGCCTACAAGAATCATAGAATCATAGAATGGTTTGGGTTGAAAGGGGACTTTGAAGATCACTGAGTTCCAATACCATGGCAACAACTAGACTAAGTTGCTCAAAGCCCTCTTCCAACTTGGCCTTGAAAACCTGTAGGGATAGGCCACCTCCAGCTTCCCTGGTCAACGTGTTCCAATGTCTCACTATCCTCAATGCAAAGAATATTTTCCTATTCTCTATTCCTATTTATCTAAACCTATTCTCTTTCAATTTAAACTCGCTCCTCCTTGTCCTGTCACGTCATCCTCTGGTAAATAGTCTCCACCTTTCCAGAAAAGAGAAATTTCAGGGTGACCTAATTGTGGCCTTCCAGTACCAGAAGGGAGCATAGAGGAAAGATGGGGCACCAGAGAAGGGGTTGGCACTGGATGATCTTTAAGATTCCTTCCAACCCAAGCCATTCTCTTGTTCTAGGATTCTATGATCCGGTGCTGACAAAATATAGAACATACAAAATCAGGACATCTGATGTATGAAATATAGAATTACTGAAGTTTGGGGATCAAGGTAGGTTTGTGATCAAACTAGATTAATAGAGGCAACCTTTCAGCAAAAAAAGTAAACAACTAATGTAACTTGGTACATTAATATCCTTTCATAGAGTGCCAGCCAGAAATGAAGAGACAAGTTAGCTCATGCCAAATTGACTATCTGTTTCTTCTGTGACAGGGAAATGAAAAGGATTCACTTTTAAGAAATTAAAATGAAAACTGACGATAACCAAAAGTTATTTTGGTTTTTGTTTGCTTGTTAGTTTTGTAAGATATTTAGACAACTGTGCCTCTTCATTGCTGAAACAAAAACTCTTATATCCAAATCAGAAAAAAATCACTTATGTGAACAGAAGGAAAGCAAGGACTGTGCAAAAATTATAACATAACTTGAAGAATCTATAAAGAAATGAATTATGGACAAACATAACAATTGTCAAAACCAAAGAAAAACTAAGTTGCTCATATTTTAAAATCATGCAATATTCTCTGAGATGGTTTTGAACAGTATAGAATGGATGATGCAGAAGACAGCCTGCTGGATGATTTAATCAGATGTGGAGCCAAAATACAAATGGACTGCACAACCAAATCTACAACCATGAAACTTCCCTTAAGTTATATCTATTGTATGTAATAAAAAGAAGCAATACTAGTTTCTGGCTCTGAAATCAAAGAGTATGGACTTGTTTACAACACTATGTTCCTTTGATGGTAGACACAGAATTACTCTAGACATACTCCCTGTATTTTGACTGGTATGGAGAAATTGCAAAGTAAGCCTTACCAATTTTTTTGGTGCTTGTTTCTTTCTCCATACAACTTTAGTTTGGAAGTATGAAACTGGTATCCTAAGCTGCCACTTACACTTATCGTGGCAGATGGGAAGTGTCACTGAAGATGAAGAGATTTGGAGAACATTTTCATGACCCAAGTATGACTCATAGTTGGTTGCTGCATGTAGAGAAATGGCTACAGACAACATTTTTTTAAGTGTGGCCTCATCATCTTAGCATCTTCACAAATGCTACATCACTTGCTGTAACTTCTTTTCACCCTCACATTTCATATTTTCTCCTGGTATTCAAAAAGATTAACACCAGTGAGATTCATGGATAGTGACTAAGTATAAATGAGAGAAGAATTAGAGTTATTTTGTACTTTTGTGTTTGCAATAGAGTGATTAAAAAGAAAAAAAAAAATAGGTGTTATTTTCCCTTCACTCTCTGAGGCATTTTTCATACTCAACAGAGAAGTAGCTACTGGCAAAAAAATACAGTCTGTATTCTTTTATTTCAGTTACTTTTATTATTATTAGCATTATGTAGGAAGAACTACTTCAGCCTTTCAAAATTTATAGGCCTCTCAAAATCTGGTGTACCTATTTGTTGGTGATGGACTCTCTGAATCAGGGGATGGAGCACAATTAGAGCAAGAAGCCAGTCCGAATAGCATTGGGAAATATGAATGCTTTATGAGTTTAAAGGAAATTTTGGAGCACTACACAGACAGCTAATTTAGAGGCCCACATCAACATCAGCAACTGAAGGTGATTGGATATTGGCAGTAATGGCAATAAAACCTGTGAGGGTTCATGGAAATCTGTTTTGTATTAGCCATCTGTACTGTCATTCCTTTGCACCTTGTAGACATGTGGTATGTATCTAGCCCTCGGAACTGTTATAGATTTCACTGCTAGTAAATCTGATGTTATTACATATGATGTTAGAACCTTAATGGATCCAACAGCATCAAATACTAGTCAATAACACTTGTCATTCTCTTTTTGTGCTGCACCATTCAGAAATACAGATGAACCCAATGAAGAGATAACAAAAATTATACCAGATAAGGAAATACTGCAATAAACCCTACAGAATTCTAGACAAAGTTCTACAAGCCAAGAGGCATAGCCATTTTGATTATGCAGATGAGGAAGAGAAGTGTTAATCAGTGAATTTGCTGCCAACTTTAGCTCTTTATTTACTAATAGAAAAGGATGAGGAACAGTTGTAGGAAGAAGTAGAATACTTAATATATAATCAATATTAGAATTTACTTGGTTTGGTGAAGACTAATGGATAGATTTATCTCACTTTATTATGAGTAATAAATAAATTTCCCAAAATATCTGTATCCAGTGCCATTGAAGCCACTCTGCTATGTGTGAGGCAGCAGCATTTGACTGTTAAACAACATACGAACTACCCTGCCCTTCTGAGGCAGCAGCTGAAGGTCAGCAGGCAAGGGCATCAGAACTAATACTAGATTAATTACTTATGTTTCTGCAGCTAAATTGTGCAATGGGAGGCAATGGATGAGGCTCATACACTTATAATGTAGTTGTCAGCATGTGATTAAGTATTACATGAGCTAGGTGTCTGCATTGTTATTGGAGATCTACTCAGTGTAGTGATATATTAACTCAGTCCCTTTGAGATATGCACCTCTTGCTATTTGAAGCAGTACCCAAGGTTGTCCAAGACACCTGTCCAGAGATAGCAGAAATAGCAAGGCAGGTGACTAAATCCCTGGTAGCTTACAGGAGGCTATCTTAAAGACAAGCACTCCATTTTCACAAGTGAGGCATGCTGACTGGAGTCTGAAGATCTTCTCAGCTGAACAAATATATCTTACACATTTCTGGGAGTATTTCTGTCCATATGGGTATAACCCAAGCCCAGGGTTCAAGATGCATGAATATTCCTTTTATAGTCTGAAACGAGAGAAATGGATGCTAAAAATATTGGTTTTATAGACTTAACTGAAATTACTGGGGAGAAATTTTGGAAATTTGTAAGTATGAGAAAACTTGATGAGGATAATTTTGAAATTAAAGAATTCCTAATCCTTATAAAGGAATGAAAGCAAGAGCAAACTGATGACAATGAACAATAGACTTCTGCAGAGTCGAAGAAACTCTGGGATGCAAGGTGACCTAGAAGAAAAAATCTAAGAAATCAGGTATTTTAGAGAGCCAATGATTCCTTAAAAAGCAATATTAGGAACAGAAAGACAAAGAATTGCTGTGAAGAATGGTAGGACATATAGTGAGATTAAATGGAGTTAAGTGTTGGATCTTGCATGACCTGAAACTAAAAAAAAAGTTGACAAAAGTTAGGTGGTAGGCTAAATTACTAAAGGGACAAAATTGCAAAATAGAATTAATGAAAGGCTAAGAATTACTAATTGAACAGTAACAAAATTTTAGAAAAATTAGAAAGACTGAGGCACAAAATGAGGTACTGGCCAAGGACATCATAAAGGAACCAAAAGGGCATTCTTTGTGTATTTGAAGAAAAAAACCCCAAGAGATATTCATTATACACTGAGGATGAAAAGCAATAGAAGATTATGCTGAATGGTCAAAATGTTGAGTGAGTTTTTACTTTTCCTGTGATCCTCTTCATATGTGATCAGATAGCTAAGAGAGCGAGGGGTCTGAGCCATATACACAAAACCAATTGGTACAAAAATGTTCTGGTTAGTTAAAAGACCTCAGATCATCTCAATATTACTAAATCACCCTTGAGTACTAAATAAAATAATTACAGTTATTGGTTGTAGAAACATACTTTAGATTAAACTTCTTAAAGAGTATAAAAATAGTTATTCAGTCAGGGTAGTTACCACTTACATGTTGTCAGGCTCTTTCTAATAGAAAACAATCTAATGGTTATAGTAATTTGCAGCACCACCAATATCATGCTGTTGTGTAGAAACAAATATCACCAGATTCATACATGTACAAATACAAATATTTTTGAATAATATATGTTATACCATGATTGGACTGAATACCTGAAGAAGCCTAAAGGCCAACTCTGTTGTTTTTGCATGGCCTGGCTCTTTGTAGTGGGAGGGCCACAGAGGTGGCCCTTGAACCTTCCACCACGTTCGATGGAGCCAACTCCTGATGGCTCTGAAGATGGACATGCCATTGACCAATGCTGGGCCAATTAGAGATGTAGGTAATGTCTGTGTGATAACATATTTAAGAAGAAATCAAAACAGTTTGGTGAGCAGTTTTAATTCTAGTCAGGGAAGAGGAGAAGGTGAGAAGATGTGAGGGAAACAACATGACAACACCAAGGTCCGTGAAGAAGGAGGGCAGGAGGTGTTCCAGGCACTGGAGCCAAGATTTTTCTGCAGGCTGTGGTGAGACCATGGTGAAGCAGCTGTGCCCCTGCAGCGCACAGGGATCCACAGGGGTTGCAGAGATCCACCCACAGCCCATGGAGATCCATGGGAGATGCAGAGATCCACCTGCAGTCCACAGGAGAGGTGGAGTGGATGGATGCCTGGAGAAGGCTGTGATCCTATGGGAGACCTGGCAGAGAGAGAGAGCCCTTGCTTCCAGGCTGGAGCAGCCTGTTCCTGGAGGACTGCAGCCGTGGAAGAGTGACCCACACCACAGCAGTTTTGGGAGCACTGTGTGCTTGTGGGAGGGACTCACGTTGCCAAAGTTTGCAGGTTGCTGCTTGTGAGATGGAGCCACATTGGAGAAGTTTGTGGAGAACAGTCTCCCGTAGGAAGAGACCCCACAGTTCAGCAGGGGCAGGACTCCTCTCCCAGAGCAGCGGTGTAAACTGACCTGTAAGCCCCCACTCCCTGTCTCACTGTGCTGCCTGTGAAAGGGATGGGTTGAGGGGAAGGTGTTTTTAAGGGCTTTTTTAACTTTTCATTACCCTTTTCTGGTTTTGTGAGTAATAAATTCACTTAGTATCTCTAAGTTGAGCCTGTTTTGCCCATGATGGTGTTTCATGAATGATCTCTCTCCCAGACCTTAACTCATGAAGCCTTCGTTATATTTTCAAACACAGCAAGAGGTGTTTGTGGGTGCNACCTTAACTCATGAAGCCTTCGTTGTATTTTCTTTCCTCTGTAAAGCTGCAGAGGAGTGAGCAAGAGGTGCTTGTGGGTGTTTGGCATCTGGACAGGATCAAATCATGACACAACAAATTGAAACCGCCAGGAAAACAAAAGGAATGAAATTTCAACAGAAATTTAGGAAGCAAAAGACTAAAATAAGATGTAACAAGTTTAAATAAACAAAAGGGGTGTTAAATCTACAGGAACTAATTACTTTTCATGTTCAGAGTAGATAGAAGTAGCTGTTGAAACCAATCACTCCAAGAGGTATTTAATTTTGACATTAAAGTAAAACCTCCTAATCAAAACTAGTTAATCAGCAAATTACCTCATCCAGTGATGTAGTAAATTAGTCTACAAGAAATATATATAATAAAATGGAATAAATATCTCTTGGGAATATGCAGATATAGTTGACAGTGAATTTAGAGTAATGGCTGGATCCTAGATTTCCTTCACGCATTGCTTTCCATTCACTGTCTCTACAAAGTAGATATGAGGCTCAGTTCACCTTAAGTAATTGAGTGGAACAAGATTTACTGAAGCAATGTTACAGAGATGAATTGTATGTTGGTAAACTTCTTTGACACCTCAGATGAAAACTGCTGCATAAGGGAAAAATATATTGTGTTACTAGCTTCATGAATCACAGATATTTTGAGAGGAAAGCAAAGTATAAATAAGGTCATCAGACTGATAATATTTGCAGACCTTTCTCCACTCTGTCAACCTTATTTAGAATTGTCTCAATTTGTGCATTTGAAACTGCTGAGTATCAAAAGCTGTTCAAAATAATCTGGTTGCTCCACAGTTAGTGTTTGTTGCACTGTATTTTTCTTAAATATTATTGAAGAAAATGACAAAGGTTTGTCTATTTGCATGGCAGTTTTTCCACTGAATATTAGCAACTTCCAAAAATGGTTTAAAACAAAACAATATTAAAAAACCCATCAAGGAAAAAAAATGTACACTTAGTTTTCTTATAACTTCTGAGTTGATCCAAGCTATGTGGAGTATACAATAATCTTTGTGAGAATTTTTTTTGTTAATGTAGAATCATGAATAATATTGAAAGAGAAAGCTACCTGAGGATATTTTTCTAATAGAAAATTTTCTCTTCTATGTTCTTTTTACACAATCCTATAAAAAGAAAGAAGACAATTTCAGTTATTTTAATTACATTAGTACTTATTTGCAGTGTTTTTATTTTCAAATTGGATGTTCAATAGCATAAATCCAGTATAAATAGTAGATGATGTAGAAATAAGTTGCTATGACCCCAGAGAAGAAAGTAATACAATAAGGAGACAGTGGCAATAAGATGCTTTTCATGCAATCTCTCTTCATAGTTTCAGAATATATATGATTCTTTAGTAATATCTCTGCAAAATACATTTTTTATCAGAGAACAAATGCGGCTAGTTGAGTTCTCAACCAAAAGTCTATATTTTCTTTATATAAAGGTTGTTGATGAATCTTAACACAATTCATGAGCTACTTGGACTTATGATGTTAATTTTCTGATCTTTTGATGTGTGGTTCCATGAAAGATAATGCCATACCATAAAGAAGTCACATTTTACATAGTGGTAAATAGTTTTTTTTAATCAAAATGCCTTAAGGTCTCTCACAACAGGACATGGAATGAAGGCACAGCACACAAAGTGAGCTCCAAAGGCAGGAAAAAAAAAAGTTTATTTACAACTAGGGTTTTTATAGTTTTCCAGGGATTGTCTCTGGATTGGAGGGAAAGGTTGCCACCTCTCCATCCACACTGGCAGAGACAAAAGTCCATCAAAGGTCTCTCCTTGAGAGAGGAATGTAAACAAAGATTGTTTTTCCTACAAAGTCCTTGAAAGACTCTACTTTCACATGTAAACATTCAAAAAGTTTTAGAAAAGTTAGAAAACTCCAGAGATTCTCAGAAGGCTTTAAAAATTCTCAGAAGGCTGTAGAAATTCAGGGTGACAAAGGTCTGTGTTGACCCTGGCTGGATGTTGATACTCACAAAAGTTTCTCTATCACACCACCCTACAACTAGACAGGGGAGAGAAAATGTAATGAAACTCTTAGGAATCAAGATAAGGACTGGGAGAGATCACTCACTGAATGCAGTCAGGGGAAAAAACAGGCTCAACTTGGAGACATAACTGCATTTATTACCAATCAAAATCAGAGCAGGACAATGAGAAGTAAAACAAATAATAAAAACATCTTACACCCCATACATTCTTTCTTCCCAGGTTCCATCTTCTTCCCTCAGTGGCATAGGGAGACAGGGAATGAGCTTTATGGTCTATTTATCACAGGTTGCTTCTGTTGCTGCTTAGGGAGAAGAATCCTTCCCCTGCTCCAGCATGGGCTCTCTCCCATGGGAGTTGTGTGTCCTTCCCACTGGATGCAGTTCTTCACCAACTGCTCCAACATGACTCTTCTCCAAGGGGTGCAGTCCTTCAAGAGCAGGCTGCTCCAGTGTGAATCTCCCAAAAGGTCCAAAAGTGCTACCAGGAAACCTGCTCTGGTGTGGATCCTCTCTCCAAGAGTCTGTGGGTCCTTCCAGGAGCTTGTTCCTGCACAGGCTTTGCACAGGGTCAGAGCCTTCCTTCGGGCACCCACCTGCTCCAGTGTGAGTCTCCTCCATGGGCTGCAGGTGGATCCTTGCACACTTGTGGTCCTCCATAGGCTGCAGGGGCACACCTTCCCTGAAAACAAGGCCCATTTCCTATGAAACACCACCTGTTTTGATCAGAAAAAAACCTCTGTGCTGTTTCTACTCTTGCCAGCACCCTCACTCTCTTATTTGTCATACAAAGCAGTTTCCACACAGACCTTTCTGTTGAATAATGATTTGCTGTTTGAATCTTTAAATTCTGCTTTCAAAGATAAGGAAACTCTTGTCACAGGTTTTGGTTTTTATTGAATTTTCTTTTTTTGATTTCCTGTTCCAATGTTCATGGGTTTTCGATTTACTTTGTATAAACTTTTTATTGTGATTACTTACTTTGCTCTGATTTAGTCACCCATAAAAAGCATTTGTTGCCTTATAAAAATTTTGTGATTTAGTTTCTTGGAACTCAGGGTAACTAATTATAGACAAGAATACTACACAGGTTTTGGGCCATACTGCTGAAAATTTATATGTACTATTTATGCATTTAGAAACTCATAATCCCTTTAGAAAACAATCTTGGATAGTGGACTGGGGTTGTGGGATGTGTAGTTTCTACATGACATATTTTATTTCTGTATTTTAAGTGCTACAGTGTTCTGGCTCATGTCACAATGTCAATGATCATTTATGAGACCTGATTAAAATAATGTCTCCTTTACCATATTTATACTGCCAAAATCTTATTTTCAAACGGTATGAAAATTTCATTGTTGTTTTAAACACATATATATATATATTATATATTTATTTATAGAAAATATACATTCAAAACCTTTGCCTTTCAATTTGAAGCAGACATCTAACAATTAAGCTTGTATTATCTGTGGCTAGAGGCAAACAATGTTCCTAAGATCTCAGTACCTCGTAATTGTATTGGGATGCTTTTCAAGTCATAATGTGTATATTATCTCATACACGAGCCTGAATGCCAAGGAATCAATTTTGCACCACTATGACTTATTTGTATTTTGCTATTTATTATATTCATTTTTCTGGTCCCAATGTTCTTGAAATTGTAAAAAGGATATATTGTTTAAAATTAAAATGTCTTTGAATACCTTTTTTTGCTTTTACCACACTGTGAACTTCTAAGACACAATGAGACATAATACAATAATTTTTTCTCATGTCTTTATATATTAAGACTTTGTATTGGAGTCGCAAATGGTTCTTTTAATAGAGCTAATTTGCATAACAACAGTACTGTACAATTAGATTTGTTTTAAAGGACGAATTACTAGAACTTTTATTTTATATTAGATGTGAAACATTTGACATTATCATCAAAACTTCTGCTCATTATCATCATGAATAACAGTCTTTTTTGGTTCTTTTTTTAGAATAACTTTTTATGCCAGCAGTGACTTGGCAAAGAATTTTTAAAGTCTCTCAGGCTCTCAAGATCATGTATTCTGCCTCAGTAAGTATTGTAAGTAGTGTATTTCTGTTTGCAATTTTAATGATACATTGCAATTTAAGGTCAACTTGGATTTGAAACATTTAGCATACAATGTAAAAATAAGTTGTTTGCTTAGAGTTCTTTACAGGTACTTTTGTTTAATTGATGTTTAATTGCTGAGAACTGTCATTTTGTTTCAAGTCTCTGAAGGATGAGGTTGTGTTAACTTTCAGGACTAAATTGTGTTGTTGAAACATATAAAATAAGGAAGGCATTTCTTTGCCTAATAAGAATTTGCAAGATTCAACCATTGAGAAAAAAGAAAAAAAAGTCCTTCTTTTAAGTTAAATGCAGAAAAAATATGAGTGAATAATTTTATTCGCAAAAAAATAAAATTAATTAGTCTCACAAGTATACATAAGATGAACAGCTTGTTTTTTCTTAAAACAAATGCTCTGACTAGAACTACTAGAGAGCTACTAGAACTACTGAAAAACAATTTCTAGTTTTATTTTATTTCTTTTAAATCTAAAACCTAATGCAATGATGTCACGAGCTCTTCCATGACATGCATAGGTTAGAGTCTCTAAAAGGCAAAATAAAGATGATCTATAAGGAAAAATTATACAGGAGAAAATGGCTGAGGATTCTCAGAAAAAATAATCTTGAGGGCCTTATCAGAGACAGGAGATGATTCAGTGGTAGGGAAAGGGTGATATTGGACTGGGAAAAAAGGCTAAAGAGACGAGTGAGAGATGAGCAACACACAACAGGCAACTGAATTGTCTCATGGCTGAATTGTGCTCTCAAGTCACTAAGTGTATTGGTTAGCTGTCCTTTGACTTTGTAAGGCACATGGACACACTCACATGTAAGCATCCAAACTTAGGTGTGTTTATCTTCCACTGAAAGTTTAGCTTTTCTGCTAGTCACTACACTTAGCATTGCTACAAAACAAGAAATCTCTTACCTACAACTTAACAGGCTATGTTTGTCTTATGCCTTTGATAATAGCAGTTTAGAGGAGGCAACAAAGGAAACTCATAGGAAAAAATGAAAATATCATTCCACTGTAAATTCACTTTTATACATTAAGTGTATAAGTGAAGAGCCAGTTTCTTTAACTCTCTACTTTATGATGTTACCAACTGGTTTTGAAAATGCATGATGTACAATGAGAAAATTTCTAAATTCTCAGGACTCTCTCATGAACAGACAAAACATTTCCACCCGTTTCTTTTGGAGTGATCAGCAGTTTATCATGTATTAAAACAACTCAGTGATGGTTTCAGGAAGTTGGATGTTTCTAACTCTAAGTCCTCAATGACAAGGATGACAAATTCATAATCTCCCCAGAGAAGAACGTGAGCTTATTAAAAAACAGGTTCTAGAGAGCAGAAAAGAATGTTTTCATTGGAAATGCCTAAAGTTCTAATTTATATACAAATGCAAATCAGTAGCCCAGATAGTATATTAATGCAGGCAGCATGGGTAACAAACAGGAAGAGCTGAAGGCCATGGTGCAATAGCAGAGCTGTGATGTAGTTGCCATCATGGAAACATGGGGGGAAGACTCACGTAGCTGGAGCACTGCACAGGGTGGCTACAAGCTCTTCAGAAGAGACAGAAAAGGGGGAAGAGGTGGAGGGGTGGCCCTTTATATTAGGAAGGTTTTGGATGCCATGGATGTTGAAAGTAATGACAATGAGGTTGTATGCCCATGGGTAGGAATTAAGGGGAAGGCCAACAAGGCTGACATCCTGGTGGGAGTCTGTTATCTTCCACCCAACCAGGAAGAAGAGCTGGACAACTTATTCTATAAGCAGCTGGAGAAAGTTTCAGCATCACCAACACTTGTTCTTATAGGAGACTCTAACCTACCAGACATCTGC